>MJUU01055275.1:24577-35853 GCA_002080025.1 Modiolus philippinarum | reverse complement strand
TTTTTTATGCAGGATTTTGCATGGTGCGACAGAATCCCCCTTTTGATACTACTCCTGTACGTTTTACGTAGATTTTATATTAGTGCAACATAAGTGGTTGATTTTTCACTCGGGTATATTTCAGACATTAAGAAAGCTATAACAGATTTTCTGTCAGTTAATATCCAAAAGCTCTTGCAATAAGTTTGTATCCACCATGATGCAATAGAAAATTTTAATGGATTCAGATTCTTTATTTACACTCAGACACATAAGATACAATGTGTAACATGTGAAAATTTTGCAAACTGATCCCCACTTTTCTTTTCAAAATATGATTGCATACATCTTTGATAGGCTTTTGATAAAATTTGATGAAATTCTTTATATCCCTTAATTGCATTAGAAAGGTTTATGGCCTTTACACAAAGTTAATAAAAAGTATAAAGAACTTTGGTTTCCCGCCAATATTTCAAGCCCCTGTATCTAGAAAACGAGCACACTTACCTATCAATATTTTTTGCTTGAGATGACGGATGTTCCAGTATATATATAAATATTGATTTTAAAACCTTGATTTATAACTTTGAGGAGTGGACATCCTAAAGTTGTTTATGTCGTTTTTCACAAGTGTTTTTGTCAAATTTAACTAATGTGTTTTGAATAAAAAAAAACGAAATTGTACCGTCAAGAACAGCTCTATAGCTGCAAATTCAAATCATTTTTTAAAATCTATTGATTTGATTTATTGTTTATGTTGCGGAGGTGGAAAATCCCCTTTTTACCATTTTACAGTCCAAAAGCATTAAACTATTTCGGAACATTGTTCTTTACCTACCTACTTTCTTCTGTAATGCAATTTTGCTGTTATGGTAGTACGGGATTTAAAAACTGCGCATCTAATAAGAAAAAAAAAATGAATTCACAATAGGAGGGTTGGCGAAATGATTTTTGATGTCGTATAATGTTAAATTTGATCAAATATGCCACTTGTCTTGAGCTACAGTGCAGAATATTGAATCTTGTCAACAAACGTTAGTTCTATTAAGGGTAGATTATTTGTATAGAAATAATAGGAAAGTCTGTTGTATTTTGAACCATTGGGCCGATGCCACTGCTGGTGGACCAGGGTATTCACCAGCCCGATAGTCCGACTTGTCTGACATGAAAATTTTACCTTGCGTGTTATAGAAATGTACTGTTTTTATCAAATTCAAATTACTTAAAAATACTGAGGCTTCATTTCGTGTATGGCACTCGATATATGTCCTTGGTACTGGATTTGGCTTCCTATTTCGATATTTTTGGAAATGAGCACTTCTTTTTGACTACTTTTGGATTATGGCTTTCCACATAATTTGATTTTAATGCTGCTTGAAACACGTGTGCAGCATAACGAAATTTAATGTTTTTTTATGCAATTTCGGTATTTTTTGTATTTTATTGCCATTTAGTCAAAGATTAGTTCGGTGACACCCCCACCCCCTCCCCCAATTTTTTTCCATGCAAATCCAACACAATTATATAAGCTAAAAATTCAGCAAATTAAAAAAATCTACAGATGTAATTAACTAAATTTATTAAAACTCGCAAATTTTCCCTGTCATTTAAGTTGTCGAAATGCGCATATGCAGAACCTAAATTCACAGTAATCTCGGTAGTTTGTTATTAAACCAAACTAGCTTCTTATTTACATGAAAGATTTCTCCCTTATATGGCCGGTGACCCACAAGTAATTGTTTGCTCTAATAAAAAAAATTCAGTCATGAAAATATCAGAAAATTCTATCTGACAATTTTTAGACCCCCGTTCCACCTAATGACGTTATACATTAAGCTGATGTACATACAGTAAAAATGTCGAAACCAGAACATAACTTATTTTAATGAGACATTTCGTCAAATTACTAATAACAAGGCTGTTGTGCTACTTTGAACTACCGAGGTTCGTCACAGTGTACTGTCAATTATGGAAAAAACATAAAACATAGAGAATTAAATGGTTGGTTTGCTTGGAATACAAAACAACGCTTGGAATTTCTTTCAAACCTATAAGAATATGCTAGCAGAAATAATAAAAAAATATATAAACGTCGAAATAAAGAAACGATAACATTGGATAGGAATTGCTGGACAAATGAAGCAGAATTGAAAACCTTTTAATGCGTATCAGTCATTTTTTTGTAAACGAGGTTTTGATTTTTTTCACCAATATGTTACCTATCACGTTTGAAACTATATGATTTAATATTCTAGTATAATAGAACATCTATTACCCAACCCTAAATGTGTCTTAAGGGAAATAGATGTCGAAAATAGTTTTTACAATCGCAGCTGATATGACGAAAATCAGTAGAAACAACATGAGGTGATATTTACACAGTAATTTAAGACTCTTGGCTTTTGCTAGTGCTGGTATCAAGTCCGGCTGTTGTTTACGTTTGTCTTTTGTCTTATTTGTGTTTTTCACTCTATTACATTTACAATGGTTTGACCAGTCAATATTAAAAGCAATTTTCCCCCCTGCAGTTGAATTGTTAGTATTTTTCTTCTTACAGATTTTACGTCTTTTTTCAGACAGTGGCATTTTACTAACAGCAGGATGGAATGACTATGGACAATTGTGCCAGGAAGATAAAACGACGAGGGATTATTTTGAAACTGCAAAATGCTATACAAAGCATGGAACAAAAATTAGGGATGTATATTGTGGAACCTGGTCTACGTTTGTTACATTATGAAATGAAGTGTTCACAATACACACTCACAAACTATAGCTTTGATTCTAAGGCAATATCAAAGATTCAACTTTGGTTCTAATTTTTGATGATACATTGATAATGTTATTTCCATTAATAATGCACTTCCAATCCTCCATAATTAGAGATTCATGAAACAAGAAACAACAGAAACTACATTTTTTCTGGTATTGCATCTCGAAATTGACGGTAATGGTCAATTTTAGTACTAAATGTAGGACAAAAAGGGACGACTTGCAAAATTATTAGTTTTGCCTAACATTGGCAGTAGTATTCCTTTTTTTTCCATTTATATAGTGTATTTTTCGCAATTCATTCGTTATGCGAGAGCTAAAACCAATTATTCGGACTTTCTCAAGACATAGCTACCGCCTTATCAATCAGGGCTTCAATAATTCTGCTTCAAACGATTATAACAGAAATTCTTTAGAAGATGTTTGTCCGTTGCGGAAAAATTTAAGTTTCCGTCAAAACTATGGTAAAAGATTCTTGTTTTATTTAGTACTGGGATAAGCATTTCTTTTTATTGTTTAAAACATCTCAATAGCAATTGTTTTGGAGTTGCCACCGAATACTACCGCAGTTGAATAGAAGGTTTGACTGGTTTACCCCACCATTTCTTTTGAAATGCCTGTACCAAGTCACGACCATTGTGATTTACATTTTCTTTCGGAGGTTTTGAACATATACATCTGTCTTTTTGCCTTTTAGATTACGGCTCTTGACAATTCTGTTTGATAATTTTTTTTTGACTACTTTTAGATTATGGCTTTTCATATTATTTGATTTTAATGCCGCTGATGAGAGGTTGCTTCTTGAGACACGTGTACAGCATAACGAAATTTGCTGTTTTTTATGCAACTTTTTTTTGTATTTTGAACCATTGGGCCGATGCCACTGCTGGTGATCCAGAGGTCCCCGAGGGTATTCACCAGCCCAATAGTCAGACTTGTCCGACATGAAAAGTTTACCTTGCGTGTTATAGAAATTTACGGTTTTTATCAAAATTCAAGCCACTTAAAATACGGAGGCTTCATTCCGTGTATGGCACTCTGTAGATGTGCTTGGTACTTGATTTGGCTTCTTATTTCAATATTCTTCTTTTTTTACTTCTTTTGGATTATGACTTTCCATATTATCTGATTTTAATGCTGCTGATGAGAGGTTGTTCCTTGAGACCCATGTACAGCATAACGAAATTTGCTGTTTTCTATGCAACTTCGGTATTTTTTGTATTTTGCTATCACCCCCATTTACGCGATACTGTAATATTTGGTTTTCAATACAAACTGACCAGATCTACTTGTGTTTCTTACCCATATGTGGATCGGTAGGAATCAAATACATAAAAATCTCTTAATTTTAAGAATATGTTAATTAAAAAGTGCTCAAAATTACAAATTGCAATTTGATTGCGTCGTGCTAATAACTGGTGAAACGAAAAACATAAAGACATTGATACACGTTTACTTTGAAAAAGAAATATAGTATATATATTAAGTATAATTAAAGTTCAATCACCAAAATAACATGAATATAGATAGGTAACATGTTACTGTTCATTTGTTCATTTAATAACAAGAGAATCTAACAAACCCTTCCGCCGCACGTGAGATCTTTAAAGAGGTGTCACTCTTCAAGTATGGGACTTTATGTCCGATTTTGGAACTTCTCTTATTTTAACAATTATAATATAGTATTTTTTTTGCGCACTTACTCCCATTTTTTTGTTTAAAATATGATTTAATACAACCCAAGAGTACTTATGACTAAAATTATGAAATTCTTTATATTCCCTCATGATAGTTTAAAGGAATGAATTCTTAACACAATATCAATGGAAAGCCTAGAGGGATTCCATTTCCCGCCAAAATATAAGAACGCTCCAAAATGAGGACACTGGCCTATAAATAGTATAAATAGTTTTTACTCAAAATTATCTATTGACAATGTTCTTACACATTGAACAACCAAAATCTTAGAATTAAGGACATCAGGAGCGACACAACAAAAATAACTATTTTGTTCAGATCCGACAAGGATGGCCGCTATCGCGAAACATCGTTTAACATTGTACAATTCGAGTGAACATATATAAAGAATCTAAAGGAAATTGAATCAAACCTTTCATGAATAAGGTATAGAAGGTCTTTACAAAGATTGCTGATTTTTACAGGTTTTATCAAAATTCTAACCACTTAAAATAATGAGGCTTCATTCTGTGTATGGCACTCGGTAGATGTCCTTGGTACTGGATTTGGCTTCCTGTTTCGATATTTTTGGAAATGAGTACTTCTTTTTTGACTACTTTTGGATTATGGTTTTCCATATCATTTGATTTTAATGCTGCTGATGAGAGGTAACTCCTTGAAACATGTGTACAGCATAACGAAATTTACTACTTTTTATGCAACTTCGGTATTTTTTTGTATTTTGGTCAGATATCTACTACAGCAAAAATTGTGGCAGTGGAACATTTGACATTGGACCCAAGGGGAAAACAAATTTTTAATATTCTCCCTAAAACTACAGAAGCTAATGGAACCAAATTGTGCTAAATTAATGTATGAGAGGTCGATCACAAAAATATCATTTCGTTTTCGTAGTTGCTACAGCTGAACATAGTATTACATGAAATCCTATGGAAAGAGTATATTTTGCACATATCTCTCGTGAAACCACAGAAACAATTAAACTCAAACAGTATTGAAATGATGTAAGGGAGATAAAAATGCTAATTTTCATCTGAACCGCCCACAGACATGTCTGCCATCGAAGAATACGGTATAACATTGGGCCCTAGGGGATAATCTCTATTTATCCACAGTGAATCAATCAATGACCATACTTAGGGAAGGTCCATCACAAAGATTTTTCATTTTGATTTTGTACCAGCTCAACAACACTGTCGAGATAGTGGAACTTTAGTTGGTATTATTTTATATAAGGATAACACATTTTGATATTTTTTGCTCACCTGGCCTAAAAGGCCATGTGAGCTATTGCCATCACTATGCGTCCGTCGTCCGTCGGCCGTCGTCCGTCAGCAATTTCAAACATCTTCTCCTCTGAAACCGCTAAGCCAAATTAGACCAAACTTGGCCTGAATCATCGTCAGGGTATGGCTTCTGAAACTGATGTTCAGTTTGTCCCTCTGTCGAACAGCATGGCCGCCATTGCTAAAAATAGAACATAGGGGTAAATTGCAGTTTTTGGCTATTAACTCGAAAACCTTTACAGATATCAAAAATCTGACATGGGGATAAAAATGATCAGCATGACGAGATCTATCCATTGTGCAGTTTTGAAGAAAATCTGAAACCCATGTCGGAGTTATAGCCCTCTTTCCGTTCAATTTTCAAAATTTTTGCATTTTTTATTTTTCATTTCAAAAAGTGTAACTGATAGAGGTCAAGTGTAAATTGCAAAAATGTTCAGCATATCAAGATCTACATACCCTGAAATTTTGAAGAAAATCCATAATATTGCCCTTTTTTCACCGAATTTTTAAAAATTTTCGTATTTTTCATCTTTTATTTCCAACACTATAGAAGATGAAAGTTAAGTGTAAATTGATGAAATGTTTGCCATGATGTGGCGACTTCAAAACTGATGTTGAAAATTGTTCCTTGACCGCCATTTTCAAAATGGCCGCCAAAAAAGGCGGGAAAATTCAACATTGTCCGATTTCAATGAAATTTGGTTTCCAAATAGATATTGATGTTGCGACTTCAAAACCGGTGTTGAAAATTGTTTGTTGAGAGCCATGTTCAAAATGAATATAAAAATATAAATATGTTGTGCAATGGCCATATTCTTTAACATTTGGTTTCCAAATTGGTCTTGATGTAACTTCAAAACTGATGTTGAAAATTGTTCGTTGACCGCCATTTTAAAAATGGCTACCAAAAAAAGGCGGGAAAATTCAACATTGTCCGATTTCAATGAAATTTGATTTCCAAGTAGATATTGATGTTGCGACTTCAAAACCGATGTTGAAAATTGACATCTCGACTTCAAAACTGGTGTCAAAACTGGTGTTGAAAATGGTCCTTAGCAAGAACGTTTTTTTTTTTGTCAAAAAAGCCCAACAAAGAAATATAGTAAAACATGATCAAACTTTAAAAACAGTTTAAGATATTGGAGGTGTTTGAGCTACGAAAGTTTGAGAAACTGAAGATCAACTGTATAACTTACAATGTTACCTTGATTGTGGCAACTGAAAGCCAGGTGAGCGATACAGGCTCCTAGGAGCCTCAGGTTTTCTGAAACTATCGAAACAGAAGGAACCACACTGAACTAGACTGATTAATGGATAGTACTTGGGAAAAAATGCTAATCTCGTTAAGATAAATAAAAAAAACATTGCATAGTTCAACAATGGACCCGATGGTAAAACATTTCAAAGATTAATTTCTTGATGCGTAACTTTTATGATGATTTCGCCTTTATTTTACACCATTTTGCTAAGTGGCTTGACCTGTTGGTAAATGTATTGAATTTTTGTTCGCCCAACCTTAACCGTGCACGTTCAACAACTTCGTCACGTGTGTACACGTCATATCCAGCGTAATCATGTAGAAATACATTCTGGTCAGACAGTTTGAAAATAAACGCTTCTTCCACAACGGTTCTTGTCTGTAGCAACCCATCAAAATTATAGTGAACCACTTTACATTCAACAGACTCAGCATATTGGACCTGTACTACTACAGCATCATGTGGCATCCAGCAATAGCTAAAATTGATGACATCACCAGGTTTTATATCGGTGAGTGTTGATACTTTCTTGTAAGGAAGATTCTTTCCTGTCGTTTGTCCGGTCTGTCAATAGAAAACACAAGTGTATTATTTTGATATCTCCTTTCATTTAGGATGTATTGCTTGTATGTTCTCTTACATCTTTTAGACTTTACTACCGATTATGTTCTCTAACATCTTTTAGACTTTACTACCGATTGTGTTCTCTAACATCTTTTAGACTTTACCACCGATTATGTTCTTTAACATCTTTTAGCCTTTACTACCGATTACTACCGATTTTGTTCTCTAACATCTTTTAGACTTTACTATCGACTACTCTAACATTTTTTAGATTTGTCTATCGGTTTTACATTTTCCTAGAAAGACTCCTTACATTGTGACGGGTGCTGTTAAAAGAGCAGGACATGCTTACCCTCCAGAGTACCTGATGTCACTCAAATTTTCACTGGAGTTCACACTGTGAGTGCCTTGGTTTTGAGTGTTGTGATTTTATTTCTGTGCTTTTTATCTGTCTAACGTCATTGTTTTCTGTGTCTAACGCCATTGTTTCCTCGATTTGGCCATGTCTTTGTACTTCGATTTTTGTAAAAACCTCTCCTTTGTTCATTCGGTATTCTACTGCCGTTGTTATATATCTTTCAGTCTATGGTTTTCCTTTTTACTATTTGATCTGCACTGAAACACCAGTTATCGAAATGCCCATCTGCAGAAGCTATTGCTGCGTCCACACGTAATTCGAATTTACTTGTATTCCAAGCGTCTTAAACTAATAAGCATCAGTTATTGTTTTACTCAAAACGTATCTGGAACGTTACGTTCACACGCAATACGTATCGAATGTGCATCGAAACGTTTTCGATACGTATTCGATTCGCATTAAATGTCCAAATATTGATAATTAAGAAATAATTCATGGCAGATGGTTATTGGAAATTTAACCACTGGCTGGGCCTTTATTTTCGAATTTTACCCAGAGCGTATTATTTCGATTCTAATATGTCAGAAAATGGAATTTTCCATTCTGAAGCGACCTAAGAGAAGGCGGATTCTCTCGTTTCCATTGCTGCCTGTGTCTATGACGTCACAATACACAATCTGACGTTTTCAAACAGATGTAAGATCAAAATCCCAATCGAAAGCAAAATAATACACATTTATGTGTCTAAATTACATGATGTAGTTAAAAAATGTTCCCAACATTTATTTCCTTCGCAAACTAAGACAAACAAAATAAAAAAATATCGTTGTTTTGCATCCCCTTTACTCTTATTCGGACAACATTTGCGCATGTGCGAAGTATATGGTTATCGACTATTATACTGGTTGACGATTCACAGGAACCATGTTAGAATTTAACATTAAAAACATTGACATAATTTAGTTATATGTTACCACAGCTCAATTACAGTGAGGAGACTAGAGGAAGAAACAGACATTTTCTCACTTTTGGGACAGGTCAGTTCCTATTTTTAGCGGTGTGAGATTTTTCTGTCTCACACCACCCCATGTGAGACAGCCTCGTGCATACTATGACGTCATTGATGTCATGGTGAGTCGCTAAGTAATGGCGGATGGTAAGGACAACATGACGGCGCAGAAAGACGTTTTTTATGAACAAAAGTGAGAAAATTAATCAAACACCGTTGAAAATGGAAGATTTAGAAATCTCAGGCACCCTCGGGTAAGATTTCAATGGTTTTCTGACTCGGCAAGCCTCGTCAGAGAAATATTGAAATCTTACCCTTGGGTGTCTGAGATTTCTCGATCTTGCCATTTCACCGATGTTAGATTCATATAGTCTTTCGAAAGCGCATCTGGGATTTATCGTAAGAAAATGTTCTTTTTTTTCAAATTTCTAGGATTTCAATTTTTTTTTTTGCTTTTATCTGTTGAACACGACCTTCCCCGTTCTCTTAATATTCTCTTATCACGAAACAAATGTTTCAACAGGCCCTTACCTCTTACTTTCGATTCTCTTACTTCCCATGACTTTCTAGTGTTATTTTATGAAACATATTTTGACAGCTTTGTGTATTTGTTAAATACCGAGGGCATGTGCTTATGTACATTCATTCGCTGTTTACATAACTTTAGACTCACAATATTTCTGTAGTTTCAATTAATTCTAAGTCTTTTTGTGGTTACTATAACAACCGCTACTATCTCAAAAGCTTTGAGACCAGATTAACTTTTTGGACTATGACTTTTCATATTATTTGATTCTAATGCTGCTGATGAGAGATTACTCCTTGAAACACGTGTACAGCATAACGAAATTTACTGTTCATTATGCAACTTCGGTATTTTAGTATTTTAAAGATGCATCACAGGATCTTCATCTTGTTCAACTACTGAATTGTCTATTGAACTAATTAAGATTTTGTCTGCAGTCAAAGACGGGCATCAAGCATAATGTGAAACTGTTCATGTCCGAAGTTACATAAATCACATGTGGATACTTAAAAATTCGAAGGATTTATTAGAAAACATAAATCTTGTTCATTTTCTAAAATACATTCTCTCAAAACATTTGATTTTTTCCACACTGTATACCACGCTTCCTCATGATAAACTAAAATCACGAATCAAAGGTATCATTCGAAAAGCCTTTGCCGATTCAAAAAAAAAATATTGCATTAGGTTATAAATCCAAATTCAAAAACGAATTTCAAAAGAAAAGTATGCTACGGTAGAAAACAGGTTTGCAGTAGCTTTATTTTCTAATTGATAATATATTTGTCATTTTGGGAGGTGCTTATCATCAACAGCAAGTTGGTATACCCAAATGGGCAGCAATTGTGCTCTTATACTCGCAGACCTGTTTTCATATTCTTACAAGACTGATTTTTTTTATGGGTTCTTAAAAGATGATAAAAAAAGATGGTAGATCCTTCAATCTCACATCTTTTGCTATATGGATCCCATTAATATATCCACCAGAACTAGAGATAAAGGAAACGACTGAAACCACTAGATCTACATCTTAGATTTCCATCTCGAAAATGGTCATCTCAGTACTAAAATTTACGACAAAAGGGACGATTTTACAGAACATTTTTTATCCAAGTATTCAATTATTTCAAAGTGTTAGTGTTTTGTTGAATCTTTATCGAGTTCTAGGAGTTTGATGGGATAATTTGACCACTTACAAAAATTGTGACCAGGAGTTGACGGATAGTTATGATGTTTCTATCGTACATTTTTCAGTAGATTCATTGTTCATTTCCGAACTATAGAATATTCATTACCGGACTTTTCATTGGTATTGTGATCTAGAGACCATGCTTATCATTCTTTGTATGTTTTTATTTTTTTTTTCAGGCAAATCACAATACCCGTGCTTTCTTTGGTCATGTAAGTTTTTAGCTCACCTGGCCTAAAAGGCCAAGCGAGCTTTTGCCATCACTTTGCGTCCGTCGTCCGTCCGTCCGTCAACAATGTCAAAAATCTTCTCCTCTGAAATTGCCGGGCGAATTGTAACCAAACTTTGCCTGAATCATCACCAGGGTATGCAGTTTCAAAATTGTGTTCGATTAGTCCGATGATCAAACAACATGGCTGCTGTTACTAAAAATAGAACATGGGGGTAAATTGCTGTATTTTGCAAATAACTCGAAAACCGTTACAGATATCAAAAATCTGACATGGTGTAAAAATGATCAGCATGGCAAGATCTACCCGCCCTACAATTTTGAAGAAAATCTGAAAGCCCGTCTTGGAGTTATTGCCCCTTTTCCGTAAAATTTTCAAAATTTTAATTTATTTTATTTTTTAT
>MJUU01055274.1:215170-232193 GCA_002080025.1 Modiolus philippinarum | reverse complement strand
CTTATACGGAATATATATAGAAAGTTATCCCAGCCATTGATTTTTCGCGTTCTAGCTTAGAACGCGAGATTGGCAGGATTCCAATCCCGCGCTCCAGGCTAGAGCGCAAGATTGGCAGAATGCCAATTCTATCACTGTTGATGTTTGTTAATTGATTATCGCGTTCTGGATTCAAGTAAAACATGTCTGACTATTGATCTTTCGAGTTAGATACATAATGTTTGTATATAGTCGATATGCAATAGATATATTCCAATTAATTGAGGCATTTCTTCATTATAATATTCAGTTATAATAACAGACTGTTTCGTTGACCACATCCCTGAAATACACTAATTCTGCATTTCTTAAATAATCCAACAATTTAGATGAATTTTCTATTTCTTTTTCAAGCTAATGACGACAAAATCATCTAAGTTATAACGTGTAAACATTCTCTTGACAACCAGGTAAATATTTCCAATGATCGATTTAGTGTATTTAAAACACATTAGCATATTGTAATCAATACACACACCAGGAACAAAATTAACGTGATGAACTTGCGGATATTTTTTCAGAAATTCCTGTACTGCAGGCTATTTTTTTTTTGGGAGGGGGGTCAAATTTTTTTTCACTTTTTCTGTGTAACTATTTTGGGGGGTGTTTTTGTGCCTTTTTTTGAGGGTCAAAAAAATATAGGGTTTTTTGTGCTGTTTTTTGCTTTTTTTGTAGAAATTAAGTGATTTTTAGGTCTTTTGAGGGTTTTTTGGAGGGTCAAAATTTGTAATAATATATTACTTGGGTGAGGCGCTAGACTCGCCCAAGTAATATATTATTGGGATGCATGGAAAGTGTTTCCAGCCCACGGACTATATATATCAACGCAAGAAAGAATTGCTCGAGAAACCAAAGTCAAACATACTCACATTTATTTCTTTTCTATCCAATATGTAGTATATTTCAGCATGTACATCTATTTATAATCTGGCTCACTCATCACATTTTTTTTCGATTTTGTGTCAGATTACGTAACTCCTCTGGTTTACTCTAGTTCAATGGCTTAAAGAATTTCGCACAACACTTTTTATTCATGAATGCCGTTTAAATGCCGAATTAAGAAACCAGTCAAGTTTTCATAAAATTCTTGATACAACTTTGTCCTAATTTGAAACAAAGGAAAAATAAAGTGAAATCTATTAATCACCAAAACTTTAATGTCTTGTTTCCCCGTTTAATGCAGACGGACCTACATATTTCTTTTTATCATTTTATTTGGTCTTCAATGCCTAATCAATTAAAATATGTTTCAAGAAATCCTTGATATAAACAAAATTAAGAGTGACCCCCTAAATCTTAGTTGTAAAAAAAAAGATATATAAGTCTAAAAGTATAAATTATTGTAATTTCCTTTGGCCACTGAACATGAATTAGGCGACTATTATTGTTTAACCCTGTGTGCATCTAGTCATCATATTCTTAAGGAAAAAACTAGCAGAAAAAGCAATCAAAGTCCAAATCTATGAGTACAAACAAATTCAGTGAGAAAAAACAACGGCAGTAGAATACCGAAGGAACAAGGGAAGTAATGACTACAAAAATAAAAGTCCAAAGACATGGCAAAAACTGTAACAGATACATGTAAAAACAAAGACAAAACAAAGACGTGAGACAGCTACAATGCACGGAAATAAAAAGATAACATTAAGAACTAAGGCACTAATAGTGTGAACTCCCATGAAAACCGGGAGTGACATCAGGTGCTCCGGTAGGGTAAGCATGTCCTGCTCCACTAGCCACACCCGTCACACGATCAGTGAGGTATATATTGATTTGAAAGTTCTGATTTGAGAAGGATTCATAAACAAAACAGATTTAACACCAATCGAGACAATATGACAAATACAAAACAAATAAACAAAAAAAAGAGACAAGAACGCCACAAAGCTAGAGCTTTGGCAGTCTAAACCTCCCAATAATTTTAAATATAACCAAGTGGAAAGCATGATCTGCTCCATGCGTGGTATCTGTCACTTAAACAGCTGAGATATGATGTTAATATCTGTTCGGATGCTGATTACTTCTCAAGCCTCTAAATAACTTCACAGTAAAAGTTTGAAAAGCATGTGTTAATCTCCATACTTTAAAGACAATTACAAGGACAAAACTCTGCCACAAATATATCAGAGGATGACAAAACTAAAGAATAAGAGAAGAAAATTAAAAAAACACACAGAAAACCATTGCGGTTGCATTGTGTACTATCACTAAAACAAAGACAACCATCAAGTGTGCTGGAAAGGTATGCATAATGTGCAACAAAATTGCCTTGGTGTCGTATAACTATTTATCAATAAGCTTTACTCATAATACTGATTTTGGCAAAGAATTCCACTCAAACCAGTGCTGGGGGGGTCTTGAATTTACTATAAGGTATGAGCAAAGCTAATTATTGAAGGCCATATGTGGCTTCAAGATGAAGAACAACAATAAAAGCGTTGTTCCTTTAGTCGTTTTTACAATGTATTTGTAGAGACTTTGTCTCAAGTACATTTACTCCATAACCTTTTATTCAACTTTTACATGATTTAAGGGAATTGCGATTCGATAATTTAATAAAATCTTGTGTGGGAGAGAAATAACCTTTATTGGCTCATAAAAATGTTTAAAATGGGTCGTTAATAACAGCATCACAAAATGTGATTGCACGATGCTTATTTCAATTTTTCATAAGCAATAAAAGCTTGATGTTTAACTTGTTTGCAATATTCTACAATTACTTAGTATCGTCATCTATTTATCTTTTATATGGGGTCACCATGTAAACTTATATATAGGTACTATAGTTCATGGGCTGAAATACCCCCCCCCCCCCGGCCGGGAATCCCCAACTTCCAAACCCCATCCAATTTTTTAACACCTCTTCAAAATAAAACATGTAAACATGAGCATAACCTACACACAAAAGTAGAAAAAGCCCTCATTTGGGAATAAAACCGACGCATTTTTAAAAAATTGCGTTTTTCACAAAAGAATTTCTTTCAGTTCCTTCAAATTATTGACTGGTACCTCCAGTTGATAATCAATTCGCATTTAATAAAAGCTTATGGTATAATCGTCACATATAATCAATATCTTAGACATTTCTGTACCAAATATCATAAAAAAATCTATAAATCTTACCCCTTACCCCATAAAATTCTGACTAAAACTATAAGATTTTTCTTGAAATTGTTTAAGTTAATTGTCTATAGAACCCCTTGCGCATTCAGTTTTCATATTCTGACAATTGTCGTTAGTCTTTCAATGTTCTTTCCTGAATATAAAACATGTTAACATGATGTTAAGATGATATAAATGACCAAACTATAATTTTTAAACATACAAATACAACAGATCTTTCAATATTTTCGTTTTCACCTCAGTTTTGTCATTCTCTTGACTTATGTTATCTTGGCGCACTTCATTTTGTTTGTTTAAAATGAAAGTACATAGTGTCTTCTTCACAACAAGCACACATGATAGTAATTTTTAAAACATAAACTTCCCACATCAAGAAAACTTACTCCTCTACCCCAACAAATTTTTCTTTAAAACTGAATTTTTTCTATGCTAGCATAAGTTTATATATTAATATTGCATAAATTATTTCGAAACTCAGTACTTAAACATCCATTTGTCCACGAAAACTTAACATTTTTCCTGATATTGATGAAAAATTGGAATTGGAGGCATTTTAGATTCGCCCAAAATCAATCATTAAATCGTTATATATGTCAAATCTGGAGAATATATCGGCAAGTATGCCAATAATTTTTCTAAGCTATGCATCA
Source organism: Modiolus philippinarum (assembly GCA_002080025.1). Taxonomy (NCBI): domain Eukaryota; kingdom Metazoa; phylum Mollusca; class Bivalvia; order Mytilida; family Modiolidae; genus Modiolus; species Modiolus philippinarum. The sequence goes on along the minus strand of MJUU01055274.1, from coordinate 228,381 downwards.
GTCGTGTTAATGCACTGTTTAGTTTGATTGATTGATTGAATATTGTTTAACGTCTACTCAGCAATATTTCAGCTATATCAAGACGAGAACAAGTTTGTTAATAAATAATCACTTTGGGGTATGGAAAGGGCCATGGGACGGGAAATTTTGACTGCCACTGGAAAAGTAGGGTGAAATTGTCAAGGGCGGGGAATTTAGCCTTGTAGCCGATCACCTACGGACAACCCCAAAAAGAGCTTGCTACTAGGGTTCTTTAACGTGCAGGAAGCGTGGCATTTCCTCCAACACGTGGACCTGAGTTTACATCCCATCCGAAAGATGGGTTGTGTATTTATTAATCCCGCACAACCACGGAATGGGTCCTATTTCTATATCCCGGGACCCTCGGGGTCAGCCTCCGTTTAGAAGGGGTCACACCCCGCAAGCCGGAGATACTAGGTCCTATTTCTATATCCCGGGGTTCCCTCGGGGTCCTCTGTTAGGACGACTCATACTCCAAGCTCAGAGGATGCTGCGGGCCTATTCATAAGCCGGGACCGCGCACGGCGGTGCACTGTTTAGAAAAACAATTAGTGTTTGATAAGACTCTAAAATACCGAAAGTTTTACCCCTACCTCGACAGTTTTGCTAAAAAGTCTTCAAAGTTTGCCTCTCTTTACATATATAGGAACAAAACATACTACTGTTTTGTTTTCTTTGCCAGTGATAGATTAGATATATCGTAATAAGCAATTTTACTGGCAAAATGTGGGTTAAATTTAATATTTGGTCCAATATTCGTAAAAATGGGAATTTTCAGCATTTCTTAATTTTACAAAATTCAAAGTTAAATTATTTTATTTATCAAGTATGATGCATTTATTTGTCAAATTGCGATTACGTTGGTCTCAGGAGGTAAACGTTTGATATCTTTATTAACTGAATAAATGTACTAAAAGTGTTCAGTAAAATTCGAACATTTTTCTTCCCACCCTTCAAAAATTTTAAGGCAATTTGACATTTCCGTGTCTATTTAATTCAAATCATTTCAACATCACAGTATTAATTAATTATGATATACATTTATTATATCTGTCTTTGTTTTTAACGTGCCAAAAATTACTTATGTTACATTAAATTTTTATCAATCAAAATGCAAATACAAAAAGGTTATTTTCGTATTTTGATATTTTAATATTTTTCTAACTTCCTCGAGTTCTTATATATTATCAAAATTCTACACCTTCATCTCGAGATGACTACACTTATGTCTTTTAAAAGTAAACTAACTGACTATGAACTTTATATAAAGCTGTATTTAGCTAGATATGACCTCAAAACCTCAACTGTAGTATTGTATTTTTATTGGTCTTTGCCGTGCAGCAAGCAAAAATATCGATGAAAAGGGTATTAATTGTCTTTTGCTGACTTATATTTATTCACAGAAAGCCATTTTAGGGGACAGTGAGAATCTGTTGTCTAGATTGTATTTTTTAAATCTCAGTAAGGGTCGTAAGAATACTTAACCCACCATTTTTCATTTAAGTTTACGTCAAGGACAACCTTTTTATATCGATTCCATATGACATTTTAGATAATTGTAAACCCAGTCTTGGCATCCCTACTTACAAGGAATTTTTGAAGTCTTGACATTGTTTTTTTTCTTGACAATTGACAATATTAACGTGATAATTATCGAGGGATTGCTTTCATGAAACTTGAGGTTTGTGTTTCTAAATAGGAAATACTTAATACTTCTCCCAAAACACTGGCAAAACTGTACTTCCTCATTTATAATCTTGATATAAAAGAAATTTGATTCCTTAGATTTAAGCAATTTTCTTTTCACATTAAGATGAATTAAAGCACTTTTATCATGACAATTGGCATAGTGTAGTGTATTTATATATAGAATACAGCAGATAACTAATTTTAGACATATTAGAGATAACCTATAATTTTGGATTGCCGGAAATGTATAAAATACTGAAATTCTCTTCAAAAATTGGGTCATTATAATTAGTTATATTCTTTATGGTCAGTATAACATTATGACGAAATCTGCGGTATAACGACCAATTTGTGATATAATCACAAAACTCTATCGAATTCTAGAATCTCAAAAACTCCGATTTTTCATTGATTCCATTATCAACATCTTTTTCCTTCGACTTAAACGACTAACTTTAAACGATTAATTACAAGTATTTTGTAAATAGAAAATAATAACGTCAAAAGTTTTTTTACATTCTTGAACTAGCAATTGCTCTATTTAAAACTTAATTTTACATTAAAGGGCATGTTTGTATTTTTGGAAACAAATAAGAAGTTAGTTCTTGTATATCAAAAATTATTCGTAAATATTCCAATGTAAATTAAAATTTTTTCTCTAAAAAGTTGGAAATAAACAATATTTTGTCTAATCACAGACAGGCTTGGGGTGAATCACATTGCAATGTAATGCATTATATTACAATTACATTTCAAAATGTAACATTATATTACAATTACAATTAAAGTAATGCATTATATTACAATTACTTTACAAAAGTAATGCATTAAATTACACATTACATTTTTCTAACTTCATCAAGAAAAGAAACGGTAAATCGTGCATTTGCAATTCATTTTCAGTGAATTATGTAGCAGGATAAAGACCAAATTCAATCAACTTCTTAAAACTATAAATATCTCTTTAAAATGATGTAGATTCATTAAAAAAAATACAAGTGAAAAGATCCATCCTCCAAGTTAAAATTGTGTACTTGTGTATTTCGTTGCATATATATGTAATTTATAGACTGTATTATCTCTTTTACTATGTATATGTAGTTTATATTTTCCCCCCTTTTAACAATTTTTCTGGAACAATTTTGAAATTTACAATTCAATATTAAGTCTTAAGGGTTGGGGAGATAAATGTGGGCTTATTGAAACTTCACTATGCTAATATACAATAAATACCAAAGATTCATAGAAAACGGCAAATTTCGTTATGCTGTACACGTGTTTCAAGGATTCATGTGATCTTTTCAAAAATTTAAGAATGAATTTATAAGTAGTTTTTGAGAAAAAAAAGTCAGTTCGGTTGCCTATATTAATGGATGGTTTCTTATAGATGACACTTTAATTTACAACATTTAAAGCCATAAATCCACTTGTCAAAGGAAAGGAATTAATTGAAATGTAAACTAATTAAGAGTTTTACATGTGACAATCATTGATCTTTGACCTAATTTTACTTTGATCACTAGAAGCTTGTGTTTGTTTTGTAAATTAAGGATTGTAAATTTTCAAAGCTAGAATTGAAATTAAATGTTTTTCATCATAAAAATTCTGAATGAAAATAAAATATTTTGTTTTATACTGTTAGATAATTTGCAAAGCTGGTAGATATAAGAAAAAAACAATGTTCAATATTTACATGGAGTTCCAATATATTTCACTAAAACAAATTTATAGTTGAAAAGCTTTACCCAAGTTTCAAATTAGAAAAATGTAATGCTATGTAATGCCGTGTAATGCATAAATTACAGGCATTTTTGAAATGTAATGCATTATATTACAATTACATGTAATGCTAAAAATGGAGCATTACAAATTACATGCATTACTTTGTAATAATGTAATGCATTACAGGGCATTACAATTACACATTAGCATTACCCCTTGCCTGATCACAGACATCATTTCGTTTTTCTTGTAGCAAAATAATGAAAATTTGGAAAACAAAAAATCCTAAATTTTCGTTTTACCTCTTTTTTGTATGAATAATTGCCGACACGACACAACAGATGATGTAACTTCTCCCTGTCTTCTTATAAAATTTTAGTTTCTTGATATTTGGGTTATTGGAATGGTTTGTTTCCATTGATTTATTCACTTTTTTACCTTTTCGGGGCCATTTAAGGCTTACTATATTGTGTGAGGTTCCTCACTGTGTTTAAGACCATATGGTGACACCTAGATGTTTTGTTTTTTGTCGTTTTAACCTGGATATGGGATGTTGTCTCCTTGACATTTACCCCATTTCCCTTCTTTTTCATATTTATGTAGATATCTGTGTGTACTTAGTTGTTTAAATAAGTTACATTTCATACAAATCACAAATATGTAGCTTTTGAAACGAAATAAAATTATTTTTTGCCAGAAAGGGCTTAAAAACCTCGCATTTTGTAAGTTTACAGATTGTCCAAACGTCAAAAAACGTATTCGTGTGAAAGGTCATGCATGTTATAACGATATTAAATTCATATTTTTACGTAATATATAAGCTCTTAAGGATATTTACATCTCAACAACAAATCAGTGGAAATTCTAGAAAACTGAAAATTCCCATTTTGAACATATTTTAGATGGTAACGCCAAATATTACTATCTTTAACAGTTAAATCCTACTTAACAAGTCTTCTGTATGTCAGATAAAGTGAAACCTCAACCCAAAAATAAATAAAGCATTATATATAAGTATTAAAAGTATTGATATTTAGAATTTTTCCATAATATTTTGGAGGTAAGGGTGTTAATTTTGTGGACCTAACAGAAGACTGAAACAAAATATTTATGACTCAATTTGTTGCTAAAGCATCATTAAACATTTTTGCATAGTTAATTAAAAGATATATAATCAGAGTTTTACGATCTAATATTGAAAATAAATGTTGAAATATTGAAAATATAAAAAAATCCCAAAAATTCACATTTACCTAAAATTTTGACGTAAAAAATCAAAATCCTTGGACTTTAATGGTGCTATTTTTGACCCTTGTGTCACAACTGATAAGTTAGTTACAAAAGTACAGCAAACTACAAAAGATGTATATCTAAAAGGAACTGAAAGCATAAAATTCTAAATTTACAACATTTTTTGCAGGCGGGGGGATATATTTTTTGTATCTCCAATCAACACAAAAGGCTTTAAAACGCCTATACTTATATTCATTTCAAAGATAATGAATTTAGCTTTCATTTGATACCAAAGTTTTGTACATTCCCTATATATATAGAAAATTAAGAAACTAAAAAGTTAAAATTTAAGTGAAAACGATAATATGAGAATTTTAAGTGGTGTACTATAAAAATGTCCCCATTCTGTCTTCGTGTTCAGGTAATGCTCATGTGAATAAGTTTTATTTTGAAAAGTAGGAGGACTGAAAAAAATGGTCTAGATGGGATGAGGGGATGCACGGAATGTGATTTCAGCCATGGCCTACTGCAAACGCACATAAAATAACCAATTTTAATAACAACAACAATAATGATAATAATAATTATTATTATGATAATAATAATATATAAATTTTAAGAAATACGAAGATATAACAGCAAACGTCAAGGTCGCAAAAGTTTTCACTGGTATATTGAGTCATTTACTATTTTCACCATAATAATTGTCTTGCAAAATTACTTAACAGGTACAACAATCCTGACTGTGTAGGACAGAAAACGCAATTCAAATTTTGATAATTGATCAGTATGATTACACAGACGTCTTTCAGCATGTTGTTGACTACAACAGTGACTACCTTGATAGAGCTCGGTTGCTTACAAGCAGGCTACTAAAGCAAGGGTATGTTACACATAAGTTGAAATCATCACTACAAAAGTTTTACCGTCGACATCACGATCTTGTGGATCGCTATGGGATATCTATTTCCCAGATGACAACAGATCTTTGCCACTAAAGTTGATTTGCCTTTACTACCGGAGTTGACAGGCACAACACGACGGGTGTCTTATAAAAAGCACTCTACCGTTGCCTCTGATCTCGTCCATGGTTTTTTTTATTGAGTCCTTTTGTTAATTTTTGTATATGTGTGTGTCTTCATTTTCTTTTCTGTGCCGTGGTCATGTTATGTCTTTGACTCTTTGTTTTTCCGACGTTGCAATTGTACTTGGATTGTTCGTTTCAGACTTACTTGTTATCTTCTTTTTTCTCTGGTTAATTTCCAGAGATATTTATTGTACTGCCAGCAGTATCGACAAAGTAGTAGACAAATATTATCCAATGATGATATGTTTTTAAACATTTTTTTAACATTTTGGTGGTATCATTTTTTCTGTCTTGTAAAGATCCCTTACATCTCGATTGTAATAACAGTCGCCCAACAGTCACAAAGATACTATATGCATGAAATCATTATGCTAAACTCCTTACAGGAAGGGATCTTGGTGGAAGCTGTATACTGAGGGTACATAACTTACTTTGTCAGTTGGTAATGGGCCTGGAGCTGGCATGTCAGTTAACTGCTAGTAGTCTCTTGTGATTTCATGTTTATGTCCGTATATTTAGTCAGGAAATTTATTAAGCCTTTGTGTGTCTTGTCTTTTTTCCAGTTCGTTTACTTTATGTCTATAGGAGTCTAGGATGATGTTTATTTCGCTGAATTTGATTACTCTTTACTGTATGGTTGCTATATTTCGCGGGGTATTAATTTTCGCGCTATTCGCGTTTAAAACGATAAATTTATACCAGCGAATAATTTACTGTAAACCTGAATATGAACATAACGACTTAAACTGAAAACCGCGAAAATTTTGTACCGCGAATATAAAGCCCTATACAGTATTCATGGGCCGACTCCGACCTTCCATTGGGTGTGGGGTTTTCTCACCGTTCATTGAGGACCTTATGGTAGCTTTGAGTTGTTATTACTCCCCTTTGGGTCGTTGTCTCTTTGACACATTCCCCGTTTCCCTTCTTTTTTCTATAACGATGAACCTGTGAAGAACGTTTATTAAGATACAGGTAGAATAGTATTGTTAGGCGTAGGGCCAAATTTTCTCCATTGTTGAAAAAAACAACGGCAGTGGAATACCGAAGGAACAAAGCACAAAATTACACAAATCAAAGTCCAGAGTCAAGGCAAACGCAAGAACACCAGAAGATGGAGAAAAAAGACACCATATGCCCATAAAACACACGAACATTACATATACAACACAAAAAACTAAAGCACCGACAGTGTGAACTCTCACAAAACAAGAGTGGCATCAGAAGCTCCGGAAGGGTAAGCATGTCCTGCTCTGTATACAGCACCCGACACACCGTCAGTGAGGATTATGTTTTGAAAGATCTGTTAGGTTACAGATTGGTTATTGTCATTTTCTAACCCTGAGGCAAAACCAATTAAAAACATGGTACTTGTTACTTCTCTAACCCTCAAACAGTACGAATATGAAATTTTTAAAAAAGATGAAAGATGAACCGAAGCTTTACATCTAAACAATACCTGTTGTAGAAGTGTGAATCTGCCTTAGGACATTCTATTGTCAATCGACTCTTGATTAAATTGCCCAAGGAAAAATATCCTTCCTTGGCAACAATTTTTGTTGCAACGCACACTTTTTGTCATTTGATGATTGTTCAATAATGACTTAATGGTATTATATAAAATACTGGCCATTTGAAAAATAGTCTTTTTTCACAAATAATTATACTTTAAATGTAAATTGTACTGTATATATTCCCTGTTTTTTCAGTTATGATGAATCTTTCTTGAAAATACATTTGAAGGAGAATTTTTCCCTCTGAAATTCATGCATCAGTCCTTTTATATGTCTTATAATATTTGTTGACAAATAAAACCTATTTAGCATTTAACTTTGATATATTATTATTGAACGTACCAGTATTCTTAATGATATTTGTCCCTTTTGGGAACAACTTTCCCAAAAACCCAATAATAATAATGAGACAAAACTCTTGAAAAGAGGCACTCAAAAAGTGTAACAGAAAGTGATTACACAAAGTTATGTCTCATGCTTACTGATTTTCTGTGAACAAGTCAGCATCACAGGCAGACCCCACAATGTAATCTCCCGAAATTAACTCTTCAATCTTACAAAAAGAGACAAAAATAGAGTAAACAGGACAAAATGTAAGAATATCATGTCCTTGTTCAATAATATGATGCACACTTTCTTATCACCATCATAGTCATTGGATTCAGAATTTTATTGGTTGTTCATTTCAACCGATGGTGAAAATACAGCAATTATGAAGTCAGGATTTCTTTCTAGGATTTCTAGAATTTTTTATTTAATATAAAAACTCTTAAAAATTACAATTAAAAAAATCAATGCAATTACAAGTCTCACTAAATAAATTCATCATAACTGAAAGAGCAGTAAATATATATTCACATTATAACAATTTCTGGGAAAAAATATTTCCCTAACGATCAGTCTTTTGTATTTCATCATTAACATGATTATTAGAAAAAAGAAGGGAAACGGGGGACGTGTCAAAGAGACAACGACCCAAAGGGGAGCAATAACAACTCAAAGCCACCATAAGATCTTCAATGAACGGTGAGAAAACTCCACACCCAGCGGCAGGTCGGAGTCGGCCCCTGAACAAAGAGCAATCAAGTCCAGCGAAATAAACATCATCCTAGACTCCTATAGACATAAAGTAAACTAACTAGAAAAAGGACAAAACACACAAAGGCTTAATAAATTCCTGACTTAGGACAGGCGCAAACCTGCTGCGGCGGGGTTAAACTAGTTTGATTGGCTCAAACCTTCCCCCTAAAGCCAATGTGATAAATCAAAAAAACAATCGTAACAACAGTAAAATTCAGTTGGCAACAGGACTGAGTCAATTGTGAAAAATGAAACTGAAAGAACTAAATATACGGACAAATACATGAAATCACAAGAGACTACTAACAGTTAACTGACATGCCAGCTCCAGACCCATCACCAACTGACAAAGTAAGTTATGTACCCTCATTATACAGCTTCCACCAAGATCCCTTCCTTTGAGGAGTTTGGAATAATGATTTCATGTTTATACCGGAATACATAACCCGTGTCCATGCAATACAGATTTTAGAAATTTAGAATGTGTTTAGTTAAATTGCAAATACCATTTAATTAAGTCATTATTGTGCAATCATTAATAACAAAAGAATATCTTGACCAAAGTGGGATTTTTTTCCCTAGGTAATTTAATAAAGACTCGATTGACAATAATGCCCTAAGACAGATTCACACTTACACAATATGTATTGCTTAGATGTAAAGCATCAGTTAATCTTTCATCTAAGGAGAAACTTTGGTCCATCACCTAACAATATTTGGGTATCATTCTACCAGTATCGTAATAAATTGTGCAAATGATTGACATGAAGCTCTTCCCAAATCATTTGGTTTACAAGTAAGACCGGATATGAATCTATACTTGACATCTTAAGAGACTTGAAAGAGTCTGTTCTGGAGATGTTATCTACAAGTAGCAACAAGTATAATTTAAAATAGCAAAAAAGTACTGAATTCGAAAGGGCAGAAAGGTAAAGCAGATGTAAAACCAACGAAAAATTGTCAGCCGCAATGGTCCTGACTTGGTACGGGTAATTCAAAAGAAATGATGACTTTATCCGGATAATGGCGCGCAATTTTAACATCCAGCTGTACTATTATCAACAGATTTACCATGTTTCGGATGGGAATAAATAACCCGTTCACAAAAAATTGGTCACAAGATTTGATTTGTTGTTGATTTCAAATCCTGCTTCAACACAGATTTTTTTTTCTTTTATCCAGTGGCTTCCATTTCCCCCGCGAACATTAAAAAGTATTTGTAATTCAACAAATTAAGCTTGGGATCTAGAAACAAACGCACAAATGTTACCGTATTGAGATATATCTTAACTGATTACCTGTTTACCTGTGTATATCCTTTTCCTGTAAAAGTTACTTATTTTTCTTATAGAATGGATGAACAACTCTTTGAAAAAGTAAAACTTATGATCACAAAAGGGTTAACAGCAGAGGAGAAAATTAAATTGTATGATGAATGGAGTACTACATTCGAACAGGTATATATATATATATATATATCGATAGTGATTAGTAAGTTAATGCATATAACATATATAACATGGAAAGGTAAAAACATCTTAACACATGTATCGTTATCTTATGTGTAATTTGACATGGGTATTTGCAAATTTACTTCAATACAAATACCAAGAATTACGTTGATGAAATTGACGCAAAAATTACAATTTCACAACAAATATTTGGTGGACATTTACTTATTTCTCTTATGTACCCTGATTTTATTTTCCTCACTCTAGACTCCATGAGTGCCCTTCTGTCTTTTTTTTTGTCCGGCAACGGATGACAGCGATTGTAGGAACACTTTGCCAGTCAAGTTCATGTTAGTTGGCTACCCCGCATCCATGGGTAAAGAGACATGGACGTCGCATTGCTCGACATCTTCTCCCCTAAAACTACTGGAGCAAATTCAACAGAAATTTACAGGAATGATGTATGGACGATCCTTTTTAAGGATCGCTCATTTCGTTTTGAGCTGTCAAAAACATGGCAGCCAGTGCGGACAATAGGTTTAACATTTGACCCTATGGAAAAATCATATTTTCATTTTCTCCTCTGAAAGAACTGAAGGATTTTCAACAAAATTTTAGAGGAATGATGCATCGAAGGTGTTTTGCAACGATTCCTTATTTTTTCACCAGCGCAGGACATAGGGTTAACATAAGACCCTATGGGAAAACTCACATTTTCATCTTTTCCTCGGAAACTACTAAAGCAAATTCAACCAAACTTTATAGGAATGATGTAAGGTCCTGTGCAAAGATTGCTTATTCCATTCCGATCCGTGAAAAAGCCTAGCCCCCACCCCGGAACTTATGCTTAACATTGGAACCTATGGGAAAATCACATTTTCATCTTCTCCCCCTTAATCACATATTTTCATCTTCTCCTGTGTTACCACACAATTTCATCTTCTCTTCTGTAACCACAGAAGCAATTTCAACCAAATTTTACAGGAATAATGTATGCAAGGTTCTTAACATGGCCGCCAGCACGAAACATGGATTAACATTGGACCCCATTGGAAATGCATTATTTTCGTCATCTTCTTCATTGTTCTATGAAATTATTGAAGTAAATATAAGCAAACTGAATTGGAATGATGTATGATAGGCCCTGTACAAAGACATTTCAGTCGGATTAGACAAAAACATGGCCACCAGCATGGAACAAAGTTTAACAGTACTACTGGCGCCTAAGGGAAATCGCATTTTGATGATTTCCTCCGAAAACACTGAAGCAAATTCAACTTATCTTTAGCTTTACATTAGACCATTAGGGAAAAATATCATCATTGCAAGCATAGACATGACTTTCGGTGGATCAGTAACATTTTGTCAGGTGAGCGATTCAGGCTCAGTCCCTGCGCCTGTAGTTTTTATTCGATCCGTGTTGTTCATCTTTGTATATTTGTGTGTCGTCATTTACCTGTTCATATTCCCTATTCGTGATTTACCTATTGCTAACTTATTATCCCCTATTGGTTGAATAATAGGTTGATTGATTGATTGATTAATTGATTGGTGTTCAATGGCAACTGAAGAAGCTATATCATAGCGTAGAAAATATTATCATTTGGGTTTTAAACAGTCGAATTGAATAGCGTAGCTAATTACAAATTAAAGCAAATTTCTTCAAAACCTTAAGGTATAGGAAAAAAAAATATAATACACTCTATGTTAATCACCGTAAGATCAAAATTGGGTCATCGAGGACAAAAATTTTGAAATTGATAATATTTTATGTATCAACTTACCAAGAGAATCGAAATTATTGTATGATGTTTGGTAGCATAAACTGTAGGGATGATACAGATTAATAGGATCGCGCATTACAGGGATAATACAGATCAATAGGATTGCGCATTACAATGCAAAATTAGTGTTAACCGGAAAATTTTCGCGGCAGTTTTATTTTCGCGATTTTCGCGTTTGAAATTGAAGCGCGAAAAAAAAAGGGCGCGAATTTACTTGTCTATTATTCAAATCAATGGGCAACAATTTTGGTAGCGCGAATTCAAAACTGCGCGAACTAAAATCCTGTCAATTTGCCGCGAAATAAAGACGGAGCGAAAATTTCCAAGTTTACAGTATTTAGTTTTCTTTCAGCCTCATTGCTCCAATATCGAATATTTCAGCATTTCTTTGATATCGCTGAAACATTTTTTTCTCCCAAGATGTTGTGTAGGGTTATTGTAGGATATGTAATGTCATACGGCATATCATACATCAATATTGTGTCAAGAATCTGCTTCGGTGATATAATATTCATACGAATGCATGTATATACATTGAGTGTCTTATTCATTTATCTTTTGAGTAATTATATGTATTTGATTTATCTATACTATCATATACGATTGCTTTATTCCCATGTAATCATAATTTTAACAATTCTTGCCACGAATTAGCTGAAATTTCGCTGAAGTTATTGTTTAACCCCAATCAATCGATCAATTGATCAATCAGTCAATCAGTTAGTCAGTCAGTTAGTTAATTAATCAACAAAGCGAGAATGATGAATTAAAGAACAGAGGATAGCAATAAGCACCTACAATTGCTAAAAATTACAATCACAGGCCAATCACTATCGCGAATCAGGATAGGAATTCAGAAAACTCGGAAGATGGTATTAACTAAGTAAAATTTGGATGACAAATGGGGAATACGTAAATGTCGAGTAATGAATTGGTAAAAGACGTAATAAGAAATCGGTAAACGGCGAATAGGGAAACGGTAGATGTCGAATAGCGAACAAAGTAAATGGCGATCAGGGAACAGGGGTTAGTGACAAACTTCACAACTGCAAATTATCACCTTAGCACCCGGATGAAAAACTTCGGTTCCTCTGGAGTTCTTATGAACATGTCAAGGTTATTTTGTATAGGTTATAAATAAACAAATGATCAAAACTGAATATCGGTAAGAAATGCGTCTTTTAATAGCTCAGACTATTATATCTTAATTCTTTATCACTTTTATAAATGCATATCCAGATTAAAGCCGGTGTGATAGTATCTGATGGATTCCTTATATACAATGCAAAAAAAGAAACGTTACACTAATATTTTATCAACACATTTCTTATATCAAGGTCAGACTCCACTAAATATTATCCATAGGCGGCCATTATAACGTTTTGTGAATTTTCATGATTACCTGAAGTTTACTTTATGCCGCGATATGATTTTTTCAAAGTAGCACGTCTACCAAGTAACATATCCAAACGATGACCCAACTTTAAAGTCTAATAAGAAATTTCTATCGCCTCATTTAACTTAGGTATGCAAATGACCAATTTTCCCTTTCATATCCTTGGGCATACGTGTCATCATTGATGAGGCTTCAGTATTTTTCCCATGCAATGAGGCTGGCTGATTCAAAATG
>MJUU01055274.1:189719-201841 GCA_002080025.1 Modiolus philippinarum | reverse complement strand
ACCTACATTCACGTAGAATGCACAGGGAAAATAAAGAAAGTCAAATCGCAATTTTAAGCTGGCTAGAAATGAACCTTTTATCCATGAGAACTGATGTAGTATTGTGTACAGATAGTTTATGATGTTATTTATTGATTACTATAAAGAAATGTATATGTCCTTATGCTTTTAGCGGAGATATTTTACAAAATTGCGGATTAAATATTATTTACGGAAAAAGGGAGTAAATTCGCGGCAATGTAAACGGAATATGACGTTTCACATCTGTCATTCAATTATGACGTCACAAAGAAAAAGCGTCATTTACATAATGTACTGTTCCAGCCTGAAAATCACACCTGCCGCGTATCCGACTGTTTATTTTTAAATAATCATCCATGGATGCGGGATCGTAAAGACGAACATAAACTTTACTGGCAAAGTGTTCTTACAATCGCTGTCATCCATTGCCCGACAAAATGACATAAGAAGACGATCACAACATTTAAACTACCACAGGTCACTCATCGAGCAAAATTGTAAGAAATCTTGGCATATGTGGGCATAATAAACAGGTGGTCAGAATAACAATTTTAGATAACACAAAATCAAAAAAGCCAAAATGTAAAAGTGTGATTGCGTATCCATATGAGAGATTCTCTCAAGAACAAGTACACCATAACTGAAATGTATATAGAGCATACATCTCTCTCACGGGGATTCTTTTTACGGAATCCACACTGCAGAATAGACAAATTCCAGTCTAAAATTAAAAAATGAAGGGATATGGAGTAAATGCAAATGAGACAAAGTGTGGTTTATCGTAAACTTTAGAATGATTGGCAGTCAAAAATGTTTTATGTTATTTTTATGGATCATCTGTTTTCCAGAATCTGCTATGAGGGGAAAATAGAAAGATGAAAAAGATAGTTTAAAACAGTGTCCTTACAAAATATTTATGAACATGCAAATTTTAATTTGTTCATCGAATCTTTTTATAATATCGAAATACAAATTTAATTGTAAAATAGATTGTATTTTGTCTCTCGTGTTGCTTTATTCAAATTTTCTTGGGTTCCATCGCATGAAAATAACCAAAGTTGGCACCAGTGGCGGATTTAGGGGGCGGGTGAGACCGGTTCCCCTTAGGTTTGAAAATATTTTAAATTCCTAGGATTTAAAAAAAAATTGATTCCGGGCCCCTTCTGGAAAAAAATTTGGGTCGGGCTCCCCTTAGCAGAAAGTCTGGATCCGCCACTGGGCACATCATCAATGAAACACAAGTGATAAAGCAAATGTTTTCATTAAAATTTTAAATTATAGTATTCATTTGAAACTTGTAAACGGGTTATACGGGTTTTAGCCTATGTGTAATAGCAGAACTTCAGATTATGTTTGTTAGCATGTTGTTGAACGCTACTTTCAGCAGCATTTCAGATACATAGTGGACGTTCAGGGGTCAAACACAATGCCACCGACTTTTCCCTAAATTGACAACCTCTGTGTAATAGCAGAACTGCAGATTATGTTTATTAGCATAATGCTAAATGCCACTTTCAGCAGCCTTTCAAACATTTAGTGGAAGATCGAGGTTTTTACAATATCACTAAATTGACAGGTATGTGTAATATCAGAATTTCAAATTATTTTCTGAGAAGATTGCTAAACAACCATAAGAATCCTTTCATTGTTTAAGGTCGTCTCCTGCTGACTTTAAGGTGAAGAAAAAACAATATAAGCATTGTTCATTGCTTGGTTTTACATGTACCATGTATTTGAAGTGTCTTTTTCTCGTGTGCATCCATTGACTGCATATCTTAAACGTTTATTGAAATTTAAGGAATACCAGTATGTTTCTTTTAGAAAATTCTATCATGAGCTGGTTTCTTGGATCAAAATTGGGTTTATTTTTTTAGCTTTTTTAGCTTGTTTGTTTTACTCTTAGGAAGTTTTGAGTTGTAATAAATGTAAAAAATAGAACTAAAAGCTAAATAAAATAATATCTCCTCGTGCAATATTTTTACGTGCGATTTCCTGATGTTCAAATATCATCTGTACTGATAAAACATATGTTGTCAAAATTGCAACCGGTAAAATAATTTAGTAAAAGTTACTGCATCTCGGTATGTTGTTGATTTTTATTCATCTAGCATTACATATGAGACGTTGGTCAAAATGTGTATTTTGTGACTATTAATTACAAAAATACATGTTATTAAACTTTGTCAATTTTATGCCAAATATTTCTAATAGAGTACACCATTTGACGGATATTTCCCACATTTTATATAACAGAAAGTTTTTTGCTTATGGGAGTATGAGCGTCAGATTTCAGAAGCATTCAATATCTTCGGGTTTTATCCATTTAAACATGGTTAAATTTTTTTGCACATGGATCATATTTTCTTGGTCATAGTAGGTCACATTAAAATGCATAAAATAGACAGTTTATAAAATTAAATCAACTTCCAATTATATTTCCATATTTTTAAAGGCTTATTAACATCTTATGCCAATTGAAGGAAAACTCTAGAGAGAACTGTTTCCCGCAAAAATTTTGACGTCTTATATCTAAAAAAATTCCTACATGGATTTTCAAAAATTTTCGCTCAAGTTGTTAAGTTACCAGTGCACTTCAAAACAAAAGGTCAGAATTTTAATTCTAATTACAAAATTTCTGACACTCGTACTCCCTTAATTTGGTGTCATTTAGTTTTGTCCTACAATGAATTACTATACAATCCTTTCACAAGACAAAGGTTCACACTTGACAACGGATCACTGCAATACTGTTCAACCACTGCGTCAAAAATCGCTAAAGAAGGGCCGTAATCATGTTTGTACCTGAGGACCAAAGGCTGATATAAGACGATGAATGATAACTTAATGTATATTGATATATTAATGATTAATATTTTCCCATTAATTTTGAAAGATAAATGATTAGGGATGTTTCTTGAAATATTTATTATTTTCTGCTTCGAAGGTTATATAAAATTTCTCTTATACAATCAAATGATCAAAGTAGTGATAGCACTGATCTGATGCAATAAAAGTATTTGTAGCTCTTATAGACAGAAACACAATGACTTCATTAAAAACGCTTCAAAAGGTGGGGCGGGAATTCGTTTTACCTCTTGGTAATGTCTGGCTTCTGATCGGGGACGGTGTCCTTTGAGTGACTTCTGTGTTTGCATCCAAACACAATCATCACCATCTTAACCTTAACTTTTCAATTGATTCCATCATTTACTAAATACATACATGTATCAATTTCTCAGAAGCACATACATTACTGTTCATGCTCAATGTTTCTTGTTGGCTGCTACACGGGGTAATAAGTGTTTCACAAAAAATATTGTTTTGATTTTATTTCAAAAGAAATCAGATTTAATTTCAATTTAAGCAGCGAACATTCTTAGATTACATATAGTCGTTGAAAAATCAACAGTTAAACACATAAACATGTTAACTAATTTATACGTTACGCAGTACATGTAAATATCAATATCTACCATTATTACAGTTTTATGGAAACATCATCAAACAGGTAATGAGGTAATAACAGTAACAGGTTTAAGAGTATACAGTTATTTCATGCCCTTGAAGGAAACAGCTATAACTATTGTCCCTAGGTGATGGAAATGACTAACGAACTGTTTGCCTGAAGCCAAAGGCCGAAGGCAACAGTTCGAAGTCATTTCAATCATCGAGGACCAATAGTTATGCTGTTTCCTGAAACGGGGGCATGAAATAACTGTTTTCTTAACTTATATAAACAATAAAAAATATTATATAAACAAATAAAAAAAAATCTTGCCTTTAAAAAGGGTTCAGGACTAGAAGTTGAATGACGTCGCACTGCGCAATTACTTTGCGCATGGAACAGTTCGGCCGGAAATCGGTAAACAGTTAACTGTTCCACCTGACGGTAAAATTTTCATGAAAATATAGTTAAAAATGCTGCATATGAATAAATGTAACTATAAGTTAATAATATATAATATAAATATGAACCTTTGTTCCAAAGTTCGTCTATTCTCCTTGCCTCCATGCACTTTAATTAGAACTGTTACTTGCCTATCTTGTGGGCAGTGGTTGGGGATTCTGAAATGGTAGCCGACTGGGCAATCTGTACTATTACAGACAGGGCCTATATATGTTCTGCAAAGCGATCACCGAGTCGGCGGCAGGTTTTCTCTACATATATCTTTTGGCACTGCCACATATGATAGCATATGCCAGATTCTCCGTTATGCAAGTGTATTGGGTACTTCTTTAGATTTTAGGTTGCTGCTGACTAGATGCTCATGTAGACATTAGCCTCCATGAAAATCCATGAGGGGTACTGACTGAAAAAAAACAGCATCCAAACTGTCTTCCATAAAATGCTCTTAAAATTATTCAAGAGAATATTGCGGACTCTGTCATTCTTCGATTTCCTTTTTCGACGTAGAATATGTTGAAACGGGATCCGAGGCTCTGTCAACAACGGCTTTTGGATATCACCTTGCAGTGAAGTACGATGTTATTTTGTCACACTGTTATCAAAATCTTCATCATTGCAAAGACGCCTAACTCTTACAAATTACGACTTAAGAATAGCATCTTTGCAGGTTTTCGGATGAGGAGAGTTGTAATTAAGGTAACAATGAGCCTCTGTAGGTTTATGTTTGTTCTAATTCAGTAAGTTATATTAAACTATGTTGGTCCAGTTGTATGCCATAAGTTATTAGAAAATAAGAGAAATTTCTTAATCTTATCATTGCTATTTTTCACAGTGAACCAGTAAATACCGAAATAATGTTAGATGTTTCTACATATTGCATAAGTGTCCCAGATGTAAGTTTGCGAAAAAGTCCAAATTTGTGAAACTAAAGATGGTATATGAACAATATATTTTGTCAGTGAATGTATCTTCGTTAGTCACGAGGTTCGTGATAAAATTTATGTCATTTTTATGTAGATTTCATGCATGACTCACTTCGTTTAAAGTTTCCATTAAAATCGTAATTTGAGATACTAGAGCAGGGAAAAGAGTAATATTTTGTCTTCACATGCTATTTTGATTCATAGCATGATGTTGCTGATGAAACCTTTGTCTCTTTTACTTACTTTTCATATAGGAATGACAAAAGTTGAGGTTGAATTTTGCGTTGAAATCTACATATGAGATACTAGAGCGAGTAGAATAGTATTTTGTCATACATGGTCCTTAAATCTTCATAAGGTTCCTGAAAAAGCTAAGTCATTTTTGCCTACATTTCATAAATGAATGACTTAGGTTAAGGCTTGGATAACAATACCATTTTTTATGATTGGCGGATGCAGCTTTAGAGATAGTTTCAGCTGCTTAATGTTTAGTACACTGAAACAAGCTGATTTGAACAAAACACAAATTGGCGAGGTGATTAGCTATCGTTTCGCCTGCTCCTTTCTCAAAAACATGGCAGTCACTACGGAATATGCATGTTTGTAGTTAACATTCAACCCTATGAAAATTTCATCATATACATCATCTGCTCTGAATATGTTAAAGCAAATTTAACTTTACTTTTTTGGAATAATGTATGCAAGTTCCGTCAACTTTGGTAGCATCAGACAGCATCGTCAGCTTGGAACGTAGTTTAACGTTGGACCTCATTAACAGACTATTTACGTATTTACATTCCCAACTAAGATTTTAATTGACTTGATGTACAAACGGTCATTTCAAAGAAAATATATTATTCAATCGTCATTTTTTGGATGACTTTGTATACTACAAGCCCTCCTATTGTATTTTTTATAAAAAGAAATGAATTGGAATATGTTGTACTTATTTAATTTACTGTTAAAAATTAATGTCAAGAGAGCTATTGTCATACCCGAACGTCGACGTCGGCGTCTTCGGCATCAGCAAAAACTTTAACTTCGCTTGTTGAATGGAGGATTTAAGAGCTTGAATGTTTATATTTAATGTGTGACTTCCTTGTGTTTAGAGCATTCTTGTGGGACTCTACTTGTAGATAATTAGACCTTAACCTTGCCCTTAGGACAATAAAAAAAAAACTAAAATCTTGCTTCCAGAATAAGGCTTTTAGATGTTGGGTGATCTTATTATCTATGTAACTTCCTCATGATAAGAGCTTTCTAGAGATACCATTTAGAAGCCATATTAACCTTGACCTTTTCCTGGGGGCGTTTAGAAAAATTGAACCTTGCATCTAGAATTAAGTTGTTGAGTGGTAGGGTGTTCATATTTGGTATGCGACTTCCTTGTAATGAGATCTTTCTGATGGTACCATATTTGTAGACATTCTGAGCTTGAGGTTGCCCTGATGACTTTTTTAACTTAACATGGTACCCTATTTGTAGATATTTTGACTACCTTTTTCTGAGGCCAATTCTAAGAATAAACTTTAACCTTGCTTCTACAACTTTCAATTGTAGTGTGTTAACATTTTATATATATATATTTTCATTTGTTATGATGAGATCTTTCTGACGTTACAATATTTTTGAGACATTTTGACTTTGACCTTGTCCTGCGTGCCAAAATAATTTTAACCTTGTTTCTTGAATGTAGACATTTTTTGGCAAGGTGTTCAGTTTTGGTATAAGACTTCCGGATAATGATAGCTTTCTGACGGCATCATACTTTTAAACTTCTATATCTTGACTCTGTCCTGATGGCAGTTTTATTAACCTTTAACTTGCTTTCAAAAGGTAGATAGTTAGTGAAAGGGTGTTCATGTGTGTTACATGGCTTCCTTATGATGAGAGCTTAATGGCTGTACCATATTTGCACATGTAGGCCTTTTGACCTTGACTCTGCCATTAGGGCAAAACAAAATGTAACTTGCTTGTAGAAGTTATTATAGCAGTATGGATTTCCTATTTGGTTGGCATTTGACTTCCTTATTTACATTCAAACATTGTGACAAAATTTAATTTACGAAAATGTTTATTTATACATATTTCCAATTTATAGTGCATTGAGGTCAATCTAACCCCGGCAAGCTATATTGACTTCTGACAACACATTACATTATTACGAACAACATAATGACATTTACATGGGGCCGGTAAGTATAAAATATCTCTTTGCTTTTTTTATCTTTATCATTGTTAGAGTGACTTTCACTATCGATTTTTTTCAAACTGAACATGCAAACAGCTTTCGTATTTTTAGTGCCCGTTTATAGATATTTCATTCCAAAAGAGATTTATTCCTTGTCGAATAAATTGGCAATCGAATGCCGAAGCAAAAGGCTGAAAAGTACAATCCACAAAAAAATCCAAAAGCACGACAATTCAGTTGCAGACAATGCAATACAAGAACGCCAAAAAAATAAATCACTAGTAGTGTGAATCTTACGAAAGACTAGAGATATCATCCCGTGCTACCGAACTTTTCAACATTTTCTTTTCGTATTCGTATTCGAATGTGTCGCTAATGCTACCTATTGCAATGAACGTAAGTAATTCGCCATAAGATTTAATACAGGGTACATGTAATAATAAATTTAATTTTGGGAATCGAAAAAGCTTCAAAGCAATAAAAATAGACTGATCAAATATTTGAACTAAGATAAGCAATTCACATACTTTTCTTATCATCCGAACGTACAAACTGATTAAGTAATTCATAAGAGCATTACATTGGGTCGCAATGGTGGTGTACAGCTATTCAGTAATTATTCTATCCGTTGTGGTTTTGTCTCGAAATGTGTTTACATTCAGTGATAATGGTAGAAGTTCAAACACAAAACGCATTCTACTGAATGACCAAGATGCATCGGACCAAATAAACAGGAAAATCCAGTCACTCACACAACTGGTTAACACGATGCAAACTGAATTGATTTCCCAGAAGTCAACTATATCATCTCTTCAAACAGATTTAGGGACGCAGAAATCCAAAGTTGCATCCCAGGAGGTAGAATTAACAGCTCAGAAAGCAAAACTGGCTTTACAAGAAGTAGAGATAATGACACAGAAGGCAAAAATGGCATCCCAAGAAGCAGAAATAATAGCACAGAAATCAGAAGTTTCCAGACTTAAAAGTAAGACTAGTGCTTATTATTCGCGATTTGAGACAAAACATGTCCATGCCATTTGCCTCATTTTTTTTTTTTTTTTTTTACATTTTACAAAAATAAGAGAAAATGTCCCATAAAGAGGAAAGTTCATCTAGTTGTTAACTAAACTAGCATCCAGTGATAAACTGCCCGAGCTTTTTCGGCTGTGGCGTGCATTAAATTCAAGGAACACCCGGATTTTAAAATTGGAAATAGGGGTAATAACAAAGTTACCGAACAGAATTGTCGAGAGCCAATGTCTGTGAGGCAAAAAGACAAAGCAGGTGGAAAAATTGTCAACACATTGGTCATGACTTAGTACAGGCATTTAAAAAGAAATGTTGGGTTGAAACTGTTTTATGGCGCGTCAAACCTCCCCCGTCCTTGTGATATTATCGGAAATAAGGACATAAAAAATCTCCAACGTCGCCAGATGAAACAGGGAAACCGTGTTAAAACATAATAAGCAAACAGTGAAAGACAATGTAAAAGTTTGCTCTCTGCAATGTAAGACGTTTGCCTTTAGCTAGGCTCTGAATAGCCTGAAATAAGTTGAGTTCTGGATAAAATTACCGAAATTTGACAACTTCGACATTCTATTTTAATCTTTTTTTCATTTTTTTGCACTACTTTGGGGCAACTTTAAATAACGACGACAAGAAGGTTAAATAATTTATTGGAGGTCTATTATCAGTTAAAGGCAGACGCCTTTACGACTTGACATAAACGTTGCCATCAAATTATCAAATTGAAGTTTTGTGATTTATCTTTAATCTAATCGTAGACCAATATTGTAATTGTTTAATCAAACTACATATTAACTTGAGTGACTGGATTTAAAAAAAAAAATGAAGTGGCCAAATTAGGGGGGGACCATTTGATTTTCAGTCGGGGAAGAATTAACATAGAAAAATATTTATTTTCGTGTCCATCGCAAACAGATTATTTGTATTTGCAACAAATTTTTGTTTTTTAAATCAAAATTAAATTACCATTTTCGTGACAAGGCGGATTAAAAATTATTACCGGCAACAATATTAAATCCTTAATTTGCAAAATCACCTTAAACGCCAGCTCCCCCTCCCCATTTATTAAATACATGTAGTCGTCCCTTTAACATATAACTAAATACCGAGGTCACTGTGAATTTACTTTCTGCATATGCGCATTTCGACAACTTATGTCTCTTCAGTGCAGATAAAATCTAGTCAGGGTCCCTGTAAAACACGAAACGAAACAGAAACGGAACAAAACGAAATGGAACGAAACGAAACGAAATATAACCAAATCTGTAAAACACGAAACGAAACAGAAACGAAACAAAACAGAAACGGACCGAAACGAAACGGAACGAAACGAAATATAACCAATTCTGTAAAAGAAGAAACGAAACGGAACGAAATATAATTTTTATTGAAAAAAATCATCTGAAAGTCGTTTTGCGGTATTATTTTTGTACTTTACATATAGTGATCTACATTACTTGAATTGTATTACTACAGACAAAAACATCAAGGATAGCAGGAAAAACGGACAATGAAAAACATACTTTCAAAAGATCATTAATCGACCAAAAATCTCAAATACACAAAACACGGACAAAATGCAAACCAAACCTTAAACTCACTGTGGGGTGTGAGTGTTTGCTCATTGTTGAAGGCCTCATGCATGGTGACTTCAAGATAAAGAACAACAATAAAAGCATTGCTCCTTCGTTGAATTGGGTTTCGCTGTATTAATTGTGATCTTGTCTCGTGCACATTTATTCCATATCCTCCCGATTTATTCCTATACATTTGATTTTTTTTTCTTATAAATTTACGATTTACATCTTAGGACAATAATTATAGCGAGAAAACTTTAAAATAAAAAAAAGTACAGAGATTTCGTTTTACAAATTTTGGTATATTTCATTCCGTTTCGTTTCGCGTTTTACAGATTTGGTTGTATGTCGTTTCGTTCCGTTCCGTTTCGTTTCGTTCCGTTTCTGTTTCGTTTCGTGTTTTACAGATTTGGTTATATTTCGTTTCGTTTCGTTCCGTTTCGTTTCGTTCCGTTTCTGTTTCGTTTCGTGTTTTACAGGGACCCATATACTCAAAGATATTTAAATATATTCAAATAAATATTCTTCAAAAAATTGATATTTATTTTCAAATTATTTTATTTGACTTAGTAAGTTTCTATAATAACTTTACTGCAAGATCATGTGCAGGCAAGCTTGTCGACCACAAGTGACAAGACTCCTGAACTGAGATCAATTATATCCACACGCTGATTAAATTACAAAATGTGACACCCACAATCACCGCAAATGAGTTTTGGGGGGTTTTAGGGGTTTTTTTTTATTCCGTCGCCCAACAATGTTTGGGAGGGGATATAGAGTTTGCCCGTACGTTCGTCCGTAACAAAGTTTAACAATATGTATCTTTTGAAAAGCAAATGATGGAGCGATAATCTTTTATCCATGGATGTATCTTGCATCTGGAGATGCTTTTTTTTAGTCACGAAGCTATAGATAAAAACTTCAGATAGAAACGTCAGCTATCCCTGCACTTTGCAATAAAACTTTTAACTTCCAGTTCAAAGATATTTGCAATTCAAACTGTACGATTGCTAGGCAGAATTCGAAACAATAACCAGTTTTTTAAGTTCAGGAAATTTACAAAATTGAAATCACATTTTTGTAATCCAATAATTGAAAATGACTGATTTCAATCGAATGTATGGTTTCTGGGTAGAATTTCTAAAAATAATTAGTTTTATAGAGTTTCGGGAAATTTATCAAGATTTATCAAAATTTGAATTGCAATCCTTTAATTGTAAATAACTGATTTCAATAAAACATATTCAAGAAGTATGGTTTCTAGGTAGAATTTTAAAAAGTATCCAGTCTTTGAGAATTTCAGGAAAATTGCCAAAACTGGAATCAAATATTTTCGAATTCAAATTAGTGAAAATGTTGTTAAAAAAGAAACAAATTCTAAAAAGATTATTGCTAGTTAGAATTAAAAAAGTGATCTTTGAGACCCTCAGGAATTTTACAAAAAATGGAATCAAAGATTTTTGAAATACCATAGGTGAAAATGTTTGCCTTAATGCATAAAAAATAATCTAAAAGTATGATTGCTAGGTATAATTCCAATAAATACGTAGAGTAATTAATGTTGGAAACGACAATGGTTTACACAGAAAACAGTTATAGACAATGGGCATAATATTTTTTTCTGAACATTTATGAAATCAAATTATTGATAGTCACTATTTTTCAGGAATTTTACCAAATTTGGTGTCAAATATTTAAGAAATGAAATAACAAAATACCGAAGTTTCTGTAAATTTAATTTCTGCATATGTGCATTTCGACAACAAAATCTCTTTCGCGCAGAAAATATCAAACATAGTGAAACATGTGTAAAATCTGATAGAGAACAAATTACCAAAAGATTCTAAATAGGAAAGCTAAAAAGCAGATAAGGGCAGAGCTATGCAAGATAGAGATGCTGCTCAGTTTAAAAAGTAATTTTCCTTTATTAAGATATTGCAATTTTCCTAATAAAATCGAAGTAATGGCTATCGGGTTTGTGAATACCCTCGGGGACACTCTGTCCATCAGCAGATGCATCGGCTAGCAAAATTCCCCAAGTTACTGTAAATTTTATTTCTGCATATTTGATGAAAAATAACAAAATACCGAAGTTACCGTTAATTTGTTTTCTGCATATGCGCATTTCGACAACTTATATGTCTCATCAGTGCAGATCAACCAAACATTTGGAAGTCCATTAACCGAAAAATGTGTTAAAACTGATAGAGAACGATAACCCAAAGGATTTAAATAGGAAAGATAAAATTCAGCTAAGGACTGAGCTATGCATGAGGGAGATACTCCTTACTTTTAAACAAAATTGATTTGTAAAATTCAGATATTGCAAATTTCAATAAGTCGGTTTTCGGGTCAGAAACTGGTGGAAACAACGGCAGTAGAATACCAAAGGAACAAAGGAGAGAAATCCACAAAAATCGAAGTCCAAAGACATGGCCAAAACGAGAACACAGAAAACAATGGCGCCAGACACAAAA
>MJUU01055274.1:140078-189680 GCA_002080025.1 Modiolus philippinarum | reverse complement strand
TGGAAATGTTTTTTTAATAGTCGCAAATGTTTAAACTTACTATGATTTCGATACAGTAATTTTCAAAATAAGTGGTTGCTGACAATTCAGGGAAATTAAACATAATTTCAAATTAAATATTTTGAAATCTAATTAAGGAAAATTCTTGTCGTGATCAAAGCAAGTTCTAAACTAGAAGTAGTGCCATCAGAAAAGGTAGCCATTCCCGCACTGCCCTGTTTGACACAGAAAACAATTGTTATAGACCCTAGGCGTAATTTTCCTCAACAATTTGGAATTCAAGTGATGGATAATCACTATTTTTATTAGTTATATGGTTGCTTGGAATTATTCCCAAAAATAAAAGGTCCTTGAGACTTTCAGGATGTTTACCAAAATTGGAATCAAATATTTTTTTAAATCCATTTGGCGAAAATGTTTTTCCTAATTGAAACAAATTCTTATAGTATGGTTGTTAGGTAGAATTCCAAAAAATGAGAAGTCTTTGAGACCAAATTTGGAATCCTATTTCAGAATTCTAAGTATTCAGAACCTAATTTTTTCCAAACACTTTAAAAAAATATGAGAACATATGCTAAAAGTTCAAAAATATGAGTCTTTAACATTTCCAGGAAATTTACCAAAGTTGGAACCGGCATCAAAATTCCAAAAGCTTATTGTACATCTGCAGACTATATTCTACAATTATATAACAAAATTATATCCATAAATCCACAAATACAGACCATTTTTTTCTACGACAAGAATAAACTTTTTTTTTTGGGGGGGGGGGGGGGGTGTTTTGTTGGTTTTTTTTTTTGTTTTTTTTTATTTTGTTGTTTTTTTTATTATTATTTCTTTACACTTGTAAGAATATAGAATTATATGCTAAAATTGAAATCTCCAAAAATTGAATCTTTGACATCTTCAGGAAATTTACCATAGTTGGACCTAGAATCAAAATTTCAACGATTTCACTACATGAAAAGTCTGAATTACTGATATATTAAACAAGCATTAATTACTGATATATTAAACAAGCATTAAACTCTGCAGTTAATAGAATACTTTTAAGTTTATTATCGAAATAAATCTTTAAATTAAAGCTAGTTTAAGCTACATTTATTTAGACCAATGAATTCCAAAATTTCAGCTTAACTTTCTTTGCCATCTAAAATTCAAGTAAAATTTGTATTAACTGCAAGATAAAGTTGATAAATTTCCAGTTTACTTGCTTTTACATTTTGCTACTTAAACTTTAGTTTTAATATGCATTGAATTGATTTTTTTATGTAAATTAATCAATTCATCAAGGGCTTATTGCGCATCTACAGACTAAATGTAAGAATTCTGCATAAAAGTTAAATCCGTATATCTAAAAATGTAGGAGGAGTTTACATCACATCCCACATGTGTCAAAACCAAAATATTTGGTCGGTGAAGACATCATTTTTATAAATTTTAAATGACCTTAAAGCCTCATGGAATTTTATTGGCTAATATGAAAGGTTGAAATGTTAGCTAAGAGGGGGTTTTGTCGTAAACATTGAAAACTGGTACAAACTGTACGAAATTTGGGGTCTAAAGCGTCACCTTGTAGAACTCCAATTTGCACCAAGTCAAAGTAAATGAATCAAAATTGTTCTAAATTTAAACAATCATGAAAGCAGTTCTATGAGTATGTAAATGTCTTTTGTTGCAGAAGCTGTCCAAATAAATTACAATATCGGCGCCAACACTGAGACTGTCACTTGCTATTTTTTCAAAATTATTGCAACGTAGCTAGGTTTGTTACAAATGCATTTTAAGTTGTCAAAACCCATTTGTTTCAAGAAGAAATGCTAAATGTTATAATGTCATCATATGACAATAGAGATAACTTTTAAAACGCGGATATCTAAAATACAAGGAATATAAACTAATGCCGAATGGTAAAATCGAACATAAATAGATGACAGTTTCTGACTTGGAAATAGCATCTCAAAGGATAGGACACAATTTACTGTTAGTCCCTGAGGGTATTCACCAGCCCAGTAGTCAGTACTTGGGTGCTGACCCGAAAGCCGATTGTATTTGGAACCTTGCAATATCTAAATTTCTGTAAATTTTGTTAAAAACTGTAAACGTATTAATTTTCGTTGATGACAATTTTCGCGGTTTTCCGATTTGTGACCTTTTCGTTGGTATAGTTTTTCGCGTTTTCGTTCTTATATTTCAAGAATATTTACGGTACTATTTTCGCTGATGTCTGTGTCTTGCCTATGGCTGTACGTGCGATATTAGTATACTAGTCAGTCAGTCGTGTAATCCGTTAATTATTGAGTGCAAAGTACGTGTAAACAAATTAAGTTTTGTTCACAACCCCACTTAATGTAATCATTTGTTCAGTAAAGCTGTAATATTGCAAGATGTTGGAGCGTTGGCTGGTAGAAGCTTCCGAGACTCCTCCAAGTTCGCAAATTTTACCAGATCCGCAAAATTCTGAAACTCCTGAAAAGGCAAATAATATCGTCTTTGCAAATGAAGAGGTCACAAAATCAATGACTCCAAAGAGAAAACGTGGTGATTATAACCATTATGATTCAGAACAGAGAGCGAAGATGGCAAAATATGCAGTGGAACATGGTGTAGTCAGGGCAGCTATACATTTTACTGGAAAATTAGGAAAAAGTGTAAATGAAAGTACGATCCGATCACTGAAAAAAATGTACTTGAAAATAGTAAAAGGCAGTGACGAATACGATTCTGCAAGTGCTTCAGAAATATCCGAAATGGAAAAGAAACAGCGTGGACCTCCGACTTTGATTGGAAACAATGAACAAGATGTAAAGGATTACATTGAGGCTCTGCGTACATCAGGTGGTGTTGTGAATCGAAACATTGTGATTTCTGCTGCCCGCGGGATTATTTTCAATAGAGAAAAATCATTACTAGCAGAATTCGGAGGTCCAGTAGACCTTTCAAAAACATGGGCACAGTCTTTCTTGCGCAGGTTAGGATATGTTCGACGTAAAGGAACAAAAGCGGCGCGGAAGATTCCAGAAGACTTTGACATGATTAAGATGGAATTTTTGACTGAGATAGGTAACACTGTAATTAAAAATGGTATCCCCGATGATTTAATCATTAATTTTGATCAAACCAATGTAATGATTATTCCTGTTGGTGATTATACCCTTGCCAAGGTCGGTAGTAAGCAGGTTTAACTGTTGGGGTTGGAAGACAAACGTCAAATTACAGTACTTCTTGGATGTACAATGAGTGGCAAACTTTTACCGCCCCAGATATTATATCAGGGGAAAACTGACCTTTGTCACCCAAAGTATAAATTTCCGGAAGGTTGGGATATCACACACTCCGAAAATCATTGGAGTAATGAATCCACAATGCTTCAATATGCAGAAAATGTGCTTCAGCCGTATATCGAAAGTGTTACTGAGGATCTTCTACTTTCTGCTAGAGAACAAAAAACTCTTTGCATCTTTGATGTTTTTGCTGCTCATCGCACTGAATCATTTCTAAAAAAACTAGATAACTTAAACATTAAAGTACGATTTGTGTCCGCATCATGTACCGGTGAGCTACACCTCTCGATTTGTCGGGAAATGACGAATTTAAATCCTCTGAGAAATGTCGTAATGGTTATTGATGTGTAATACAAACAAGATCTCAATAATTAAGGATAAACTGTTCACTGTTTTGACACTTAATCATAATTACCGGTCATGTCATAATTGATTGATTTATAAGCTTTTTTTTTATTTGTAAATATGTTACATAATTTCGTAATGAAGTAAAATTTTTGAATTTTGTTTATACATTATTTTTTTACCGGATTACATTACGGAATAAATATGTTACATATAAACAGTACAATCAAAAACATCCTACGCAATGAATTGTGTACATTTAAACAGGTGTAAAATATGACAAGATAATAAAACGTTTGGCCCCTTCTTTTTACTTTTTAAGCTTTTTATGGTGTTTTATCTCGACATATTTTTACCTTTTAATCGTGGCTCACCACAACTATATTTTTTAAAATATGACAAACTACTTTGGTTTAAAAAGTTCCCTAGATGGACATTGCAAGTATGTGTTGTTGATATATATCAGTTAAGTTTGCGTGCGTACACTTCTAAATGGTATAGACTCCGTATATTAACTTTTTTCGTAATCGATGTATGCATTCCAAGTCCAGTCAGTTTCATTCTTTTAAAGGGCAAATTATTCGAGGGTACAGTTTTTTACGGTTTTACTCCAACCGTGAAAATAGCGAAAATTAAAACACCGCAAATATTACTACGTTTACAGTATCTCCCTCATGCAAAGCTCTGTCCTCAGCTGATTTTGACTTTTCATTTAGATCATATTGGGCATTTGTTCTCTCTCAGTTTTTTGACATCTTTGAGTTTATGGTCCTCCAAACGTCTAGATTTTATCTGCACTGAAGAGACTGAAGTTGTCAAAATGCGCATATGCAAAAATTGAATTCACAGTAACTTCGGTAGTTAGTTATTTGCTTACAAAAGAATGAAGACAAAAATATTTAAGAGGAAAATCACCAAACACTTCTGAAATACGCAATAAAATTAAACAATATAATAATGATATTGTGAAAGTCTAAAATTGTTTAAGGTGAAAATCTGACTGACATTAATGTAACACTGGGCATATGAGCTATACAGTGGAATAGCGAATTTAATTGTATAAGGTTTCAATATATCTAAAAGGTAAAACCTAAGCAATTGAGACGACTTTTAAAAGATAAATGGTTAGGAAAAGGGATTATACAGATGTTCTTATTTTAGCTATCCATTTTTATCCTCAGTTAAAAAGCACAAAGAAATGTGGATTCACACTGGGTCGGTTGGGAGTATGAAAGAAAATCGTCGATTTATTCCTGTACTCTCCGTTACTATTCTGACATTGCTGTCAAAATTTCCTCTATTTCATATGCACTTACGGGATGTGACTCCACTTATGCATTTATGATAGGAAAGAAGTCCCTATTTAAGCTTGTCATAAATCAGTCAAGTCGTTTTAAAGATCTTGTTTCTTTAGCGGAAGATGACGTTGACAGTGTCATTGATGCTTCAAGGAAGGTAATTTCTTCACTGAATGACACAGGGGAAAGATTCAAGTAGTCGCACAACAGTCTATACCAGTAAACACTTCAAATTGCTACAAGTTAAGAAAAAAAGTCTTGTAAAACTGTCGCAATACGAAGCATCTTTTAGAGGCATATCTTACGAGTTATGTGGCAAAGAAGGGCCCGGGCGGCGGCGTCACTTGTAGGTAAGCCAACCAAGTGACTATGTTTTGAATTTTGAGGAAAACAAATTAGAGCATGTGCTATTCAAATGACAAATTGTGTCCGACTTTCTCCAAGACATGATATGCACATGTAATGGAAATCGAGCATATTTATCTGCATGCGTGTGCAAAGAACAGGGCCCGTATTGTACAGACTAATGTTCATGTCAGGGTAGTGAATCCTGTAACAATACAAAAAATGTTTGCTCTGTTTCTGAAACCAATTATTGACTACTTTTGGGATGCAAATATGCAAGTGTCCCATTGGAAAAATAATCCTTTGAGTGGAAGCCAGGCAAAGTGTCTGGTCTTTACCTGTACGTCTCAGTAATATCTAAAGCTCTTTTTGATATTTGGGCTTTTCATGTCTGCATTTGTTGTACATTTTATGTGTTGTTTTAGATTTTACCTTTGAATTTGTGATCTGTTTTAAATGCAATGTTTTACGCCGCAAATACAAACGTTGTTGCCTATAGTTTTTTCCGGTCTGTTCGTTCGTTTGTCCTTCTGTCGCACCTCAGTTAAACATCATCATTTTAGGTTGCTTATCACAAGTTACTTATCCTAACAGATACAACATTATTACCCTGTAGATACCGTCTCAACTTCAAATATTTTACCCTTTAGACGCTTTTCTGTTTCTTATATTTTACCTTTTAAATGTCGTCTCAATTCCCTATATTTAACATTTTAAATGTCGTCTGCATTCCATATATATTACTGTACCCCTCACATTTGTATCCGCAATTTCCCTCTATAGCTCATATGCCTAGTTTAACATTAATGTCAGTCAGATTTTGAACTTTATAACGTTTACAATATCATTATGTTTAACTATTTATTATTTCATTTTATTGTGCATTTCAAAGTATTTGTTGTTTTACCTGTTATGTTTTGTCTTGTTTCCATATTTTGTTAATAAATTGTGTCTTGTATATCCCTGAAAATGTTATTTCCAACTCAGAAATTTTTTCTTTTTGTATTCAATTTTACTTATGACATTAATTTTCTTCCCTTGCACTTTCGATATCTAAGTATTAAAAGTTTTCTCTATTGTCATATGATGGCATTATATTATTTCTTCTTAAAAAGGGGGCTTTTGACAACTTAAAATGCATTTGCAACAGAAGTAGCTATGTGGCAATAATTTTGAAAACAATAGAAAGTGACAGTCTATGGAGTTTGAGCTGAGATTCGAATAGCTAAGGCGACATAAAACATTTACGTAATCATGAAAGTGCTTTTATGATTCTTAGCCAAAAAAAATTCTTGAAAAATTACTACACACTTAAAAATATCTTTTCTGGCGATTATTCTAAAAACGATGCACATGACGCAACTTTTGTTACCAAATGTCTATATTTCTTCATTGAGTTTTACGAATTAATCTTTATTTTAAAGCATTAAAATGACTTTTTATTAAATTTGGAACGATTATGATTCATTTACTTTGACTAAGTCCAAATTGGAGTTCTACAAGGTGACGCTTTTAATCCAAACTTTCGTAAAGTGTAGACCAGTTTTCAATGTTTACGACATAACTCTCTGTTAACTAACATTTCAACCTTTCATTTGAGCCAATAAAAATTCATGAGGCTTTTTGGTCATTTAAACTTTTAAGCTAAGCGACTTTTCTGATACTTACCGCTCTACTAACATCTTTGACCTCTTATTTGCACCAACATAAAGATATAAAATTAGAAAGTTTATTGCTCATCTACAGACTGTAGACAACAAAATTAAACCCTAAATCCAAAAATGTTGAAGGAGTTAGTGTCATATGGAACATGTGTCAAAATTGATATCGTGGTGCCTCTTGTTTGCACAACGCCCAATTTAAAAATCTGAAAGTTTATTGTGCATCTAAAGACATTGTGCAACAATTCTTAACCCAAATTACTAATTATGAAAATATAGGAGGAGTTTGAGTCAAAAGAAACGTGTGATTTACGGACAGAGTGAGGGATGAACAGACGAACAGAGAGACGGGGGCAAAGACAGTTATCCCGAATTCTCTTTAAAAGAACGGAAATTATTTGTTCACCTTAATCTACATTTCATGCATAAGAGACTTCGGTTACAGTTTTTGCAAGACCCAAGATCTCTGAAACTACAACTCATAAAAGAATAATTTAATAACGGTAAATGAGTCTTGTGTAGTCATGAAGCTGCATATAAAGAATCAGTCTCCTTGGTCTACATTTCATGCATGAGTGACTACGGTTACTGTTTTGTACGAGTCAAGATCTCAGATACTACAAGAAAAATAATATTTTGACTGTGGATAAGTCTTTTTAGTTACAATATTCCAGATAATAATTAAGTCATGTTGACCTACATTTCATGCATGAGTGACTCAGATTTATCAGATAGCCCAACTCTATAAGAATAATATTATGACTGTTGATGCATCTTGTGTAGTCATGAAGTTGTAGATACCAATAAGGTCACCTTGTATAGTCACGAAGTTCCAAATAAGAAATGATTCTCCTTTAACTTCATTTAAAGCATCAGTTACTGAGGTTATTTTTATAAAATTGCAGATCTTAGATACGACATCTCTTGGAGATATGGTATTTTGTCAGTAGATGCATTTTGTATAGGAGAAGATCTACAGATGAAACTCGGGTCACCTTGAGCTATATTTTAAACATGAGTGACTCAGGTAGAAACTTCATTACAGTTTAGATCTTGACTACATAACTTTGTAGCGAGTCAATAATGCTACAAAAAGAAACTACAAGTGGGCAAGGGGATAAGATATCTTTTTCGACTTCTTCTTTCTCTTGTTTCCTTTGGATAAGATTTGTGCGACTTTTTCTGAAATTTGTATTTGATTAAAAAGCCATTTCCATAATTCTTATCCTTAGTTGTTTGAAACTTTAAAATTTGTTTTACAGATGCCGGGTCAACCTATATCCGTTGGGGAAGAACTGGGTGTAGTGCTCCAAATACTGAGCTGGTATATTCAGGTATATTCTTATTGTAACTACTCTGTCAAAATCAAAAGCGATATAGTGTATTATTAGAACTTTATAAAATTTCATTAAAATTAATTTCATAGCGTGTTAAAAATCAGTGAGAATCCAGCGAATCAGAGTTCAAGAGACTGAAGGGAAGTTTTTACCTTATAAAATGATCCGACTCATCATTATGGTGTTTTATTGACTTCTGGTTTTAGTCATGATTACATATCAACTGAAGCGCCTTTTTAAATGAAACAAGAACTGGGGACTGCATAAGGAGCAAAAAAGAAGACTGAATTAGGGACAAAAAAAGAATCCTGCATAAGGGGCTAAAAAGGACGAAATTTGTCTCTTACATGCAATTTTAAAATTTTCTTTTTGATTTGAAGAGCTTGCTCGTTTGGATTCTCCTTGGCGTTATCTTTCAGTATTGTGCTGCTGGACTTTGTTTAGCTCTTACTGTTGTGTCCATTTTTTGGCTTTATTTGAAACAGAATGACATTGTTTTCAGATTATTTTTCACGATATCTTTATATTTGCTGACTATTCAGCTTTCATGTATTTACGAAACAAGGGTGTAGCGCTGTTCGAAATCTAGCAAGTGAATTTCGCTCTTAAAAAGGGTTCCAGGGTCTCTCTTGAACTCAATGTGAGGTATAATTGCTTGTTCATTTTTGAAGTCATGTTGACTTCAAGATGGAGAACTACGATTAAAGTGTTGTTCCATATGCCTATTCAATTACTCCATATTTCTTTATTTGTTCATTCTCCTGGGTCTTTTTGAAAACTAAATAAATATTACAGCGACTGGCTCATTTTTAGAGACATACTCCGAATTGAAGAAAAATTGTAAAAAAAATATGAATGAGAATCGCAGTGACTTGGTGTATTTGCTTTGGAACAAGATCTCAGGAATTGTTGATTCAGCTATTTAAGTATAATTTGGAGCTTAAATGTAGCAGAAACACAAAAACCATTAAGAATACTGTAAAGCGGGAAATGTTCGCGACTATTCTATCTTCGCTATATTCGCGGTAGGGAATGGGGCGCGAAAATAAAACTTTCGCAAATATTTTGATTCAATGGTTATTCAACAGGTCATACAACAACCGCGAATTCAAGGCTGCGCGAAATGAAATACCGCGAAAAAAAAGACGGGGCGAAAATTTTCCGGTTAACAGTATTCATTATTATATGATTTGTAAGCACTTTTACAGTGCTCTCTTTTATTTTCATATTCTTAAAAATTTGAACTGTACTATAATCTTTCCTCTAATTATCAATACAACATTTCACAACTTCATTAGTATTACTTTTTCAACTATAGCTAAATTTGACTTGCCATTGCTGTAAAGTAGGGACCTGGTCACCGTAGTAACGAAAAACTAATTTCAAATTCAGTGGCCATATGAAGATTTGATAGCTCTCGCCATCATATAACCCGCTACCGATGCCCTCTCCCCCGAAAAATATTATTTTTTGGGGTTAGCAAATCCTCATACTGTCCTCATACACGGAAAAATTGTATAATGGTGAATAAAAGGATATGGAGTAAATGTACATGAGACAAAGTCTCTACAAATAAATATCTGCTTCATAACAGGAGGAAATGTTCAAAACTCGAAGAAAGTTTAAATAATATCTAGAAATGCAAGATGACGATGAATAAAATATTACACCACAACTTATATCAGGTCCTTCGTTGTTGTTCACTGGGGTCGAAGTGCGAGGAAAGATTTTTCTTATTTATTTAAATGGCATTTAATTTGTATAAATGAGACTCACAAAACTGTCTTATTTACGTAACGGCTGACCTTTTTGAATTCAATTGTAAATGACTTAAATAAGGCACTTAAACGAATCGCATCTATAGAAATTAAGACCATTGACATAAATAAGGAAATTCTTGTATCGAACGTCGAGATTATTGTTGTTTTCTCCATTGAAAGTCAGCATGGTCGCTTCAGTAAAGTATAATTGAGTTTATTATACCTTACATAATTAAGAATCAATTCTATTTGTTGAGAAATAGTCACATGACATGAATGATTTAAATATTTTTTATCTTAATTGTTAGTAACGCTGAATAACCCTTTTATTAACCGATAAATAACCCTAGAAAGTTGCAACATCTCTGGAATAATATTTCAAATGTTTGTTCGGTATAATAAAACAGTTACGGTCCATGAAAAAGGTCAATATCCAACATTGTCAACTGCACTGAAGGTATTTTCCTCTGGGTTAAGCCCTCGGGGGAATACCCGTTGTGCAGTTGACAATTTAGGATATTCACCTCTTCCGAGGTCCGTAATTGTATAATATAAAATAAAGGAATGGACTTAATCTTATTTGATATCCGCGAGTTACATATATTATTTAGTGAACACACAATTGTGTTTCTTTAACAGGATATACTGCAGGACAGAGCTATTACCAATATATTAATAGATATGGAGGCCCAGCAAACGTTCTCTGTGTGCCAGTAGATCCAGAGTTGTCCAATATAACAGCAGGTGGTAGTAGTTACCTTTGGGGGGCAGAGTTGGAAGAAAATATACTTAAATCAAATGCAGCCAATGAAGATGTTCCTTGTGCTGTATGTAAGAGTATTAGTACCCACGTTTTAGTCATGATTCCTGGAAGAAAAACTTGCTACCGAGGATGGAAGACAGAATATAACGGATTATTGACATCTGATAGTTATGGATACAGTGCATCGTCCTATATATGTGTGGACAGACAACCAGAGTATATACCTGGTGGCAAACAAAATGAAGATGGTCGATTGTTATTTGTCACTAAAACTAAGTGTGGTTCTCTACCGTGCCCACCATATGAGGACGGAAGAGCTGTTAACTGCGTGGTATGCTCTCAATAAATCAGAAATGTACAACCATGATTTGTCGTCTTTGTAGATTTACCATTAGAACAATTCTGGTGTAATAATTTTTTTTGCTTGAACTGGTAGTCAAAATTAACATTACAGCATTTGTTTTTCTCTGTTCTTACTAGTTGATTTTGGCTCTTCAGTCAGATCATTTTAAATATTTTGTTTTTTATTAGAATTTATTAACTTTTAGTAAATGGTCTGATAAATATTTTTATCTAACATTGTAAGAGTTTTCATATAAAATACGGCAGAAATACTGGTAAGTGCAACATGTATGATACAGGAAGTTGTATCACCACACTGTGGTGATAAAAGAATGGCTCGACGTTGCGCGTGTTACCACGTCAACAAACGCAAAACGTCACGTCAGGCATCAAGTAGTTCCTTGGTTAATTAAAAATAATGTAACATAAAATGAATAAAACTTTTTTTCGTATTTATTTTTGTAGAATGTTAGATAAACAAATTATAAATAGAGATGTGATGGTACAATATTCTTGTATCAGGTCTCGTCGGTTGAATGATTCGCATCACTACTCGTCGCTAGCGTGACTCGTAGTGATACAACTCATTCAAACGACTCTCCCTGATACAAGATGTTGTACCATCACACTATATATATAATGTATATATGTGTGATTTATACTGAAGAAGCATAAAATTATTGCAGAAATGATCATATACAGAAACACACTCGTCAGGTACTGTGGATGCATTTATTTTCGTTGGTTCCAATTTTCGTGGTTTTGCTAAAATTCATATATTCCTGGGTTCCTAAATTCGTGGTTTCAGACTTTCGCCATTGAAAGGTTATGGGAATTTTGTGTTTCGTTGGGTTTTTAATTTCGTGGTTAGAGTAAACAACGAAATCCACGAAAATTGGCTCCCCACGAATAATAGTGCATTCACAGTATTT
The DNA here is from genome assembly GCA_002080025.1 of Modiolus philippinarum. Lineage (NCBI taxonomy): Eukaryota > Metazoa > Mollusca > Bivalvia > Mytilida > Modiolidae > Modiolus > Modiolus philippinarum. Next base: position 177,613 of record MJUU01055274.1, on the reverse strand, counting down.
TGATATTTAACATTAAATGGTTCTTGTTAAGAATATATTTTCAAGTTCTCGATTGTATCTTTAAAATGGCAAAAACAAAGAACACCTCCCGCGGAAATGACTGTGTCAGAACTACAATATCTGTGATAGCATCCTTCAGTATTGAAGTGGATGGAGATAGTATTTACTGAGAACCCAAGCTTCACAAGAATCCCTAGAAACAGAGATTCATTGCAGGATCCAGATGCCTGCTAAGCTTCTATCCAAACTTCTTACCCTTTTATTGACTGCAATTAGAGATGGTCTAAAAAGCTAATGTAGAAATATAGTTTCCACAACAAGAAGTAGTTGATTATGAAATTTCTCACATCGAGTTAAATAAATTTTCAAATGTTTGAAAGCGAGGCTTGCCGAGCTTTTAAACATTTGAAAATTTATTTAACGAGATGTGAGAAATTTCATAATTAACATGTTTAAGTTGTGGAAACTGTTTCTCTAATGACCTGACGAAAAACACCGAGGATTGTCTTCCGAATAAATTTGGCGGCAAATGTCACGAAACTTGTTCTCCTCTCTAGAGAGGAGAACAAATGTTTCCACACCGTTTAGGAAGTGTGAAAACTGGATACAAATTAGAGAAAGCCTATTCTACGAGCCAATAACAAAATAACGAGATACATGAGTATGCGAGCTGTTAAAAGGGATGAATTTATAATGAAAAATATGACCTAAAGCACAAAAAACATGGCAAAATAAAAGAATAGAAACAATAAAAAGGTCGACCGATATATTTCGACAAATCTGTCATCTACGAGTGGGTCGTAATGAATAAAGTAGTAGTTAAAAAATAATATGTTGTTTACAGGAAAAACATCTTTGACATTGTGTGTACAGTGTTTAAAAATAATGTATATGATACAGGTAAAAATTCTACGAGCGGCGTGAATCAGATGTGGATTTTCAAAAAACTCAAAGTATCTACTGAACAGCTTTCCTCAAATAGTCTTGCATACTGCAATAGTATTTTAACGTTTGATTTTTTTGTACCCTTTATACAACCCTGCCATATAATAAACTTAAAACAGCGATTTCCGATATGATAAATTAAGATAATAAATATTTTGTTAAGAACCACACTGAGACAAACAAGTAATACAGTGAAATTGACATTATAGAAATGCATGAAGTTTTGATCGAAAACATATTTGTTGAATTTGGAGTCCGCGTTTTCCAACAAACAATAGGGGTTCCTATGGGAACAAATTATGCGCCACTTTTATCTGTTTTACTGTCTTAGGATATGATGATTACAATTGCTGTTGAGTTTCTTCCACAATTAAAGGGGAAATTTGGGTTAATTTCCTTTTGAAATGTGTTTACGGAATCAGGACCATTGCTATTTACAGTTTTTCCCTTGGTTTTGCACCTGCTTTGTCTTTTTGCCAAATGAATATTTCGGCTCTTGATAATTCTGTTCTGTAATTTTGTTATTACCCACATTTTATATCGAAGGTAGGCTTCGTCTACTGCCACTGGCTGACGTTTGTAGTCAAAGATCTTAGCTACAATGCCTCATGTTGACAAACAGCTATCAAACCACGCCTACTAGATAAAGTAGGTATATTAGATAATTAGAAATTGAATATTTATCAATGAAATCTGGATATCGTTCCATAAATTTATTGAGAAATACTATTAATCTGCATTTATCAAAGCCCTGATTTAAAAGCTTACGAATTAAACATTTGTGTCGTTGCAAAAAGTATTGATAGTGACTACATGCTTAAGCGTAACGGATTAATTGAGAAATATATAACCTATACGCTGGGGAAGACGGAATATTACTGATGAGGTGTGGAAAGTTTACTTTTTAAAAAATCGTCTCTTTTGTCATTAATTCGTGTGCTGTTGTCGAACTCCAGAAGTAAATCTGGTAAAGTGTCTGTAGTCTCCTTTATTTTTAGTTCTGGTGGATATATTAATGGAATATAGTCGGCATATTTACTATTATTAAGCGACAAGACATCAACAATATATCTGTAGCAGTAATTAAAGGATCTAGCTTCTTTCATTTTAGTTTGTTTGACCACATTTTGAAGAAGTTCTTTTTCGTTACTGTACAAAACAGGTCGGCTAAGAGAGGAGCACTATTCGTACCCATTGTAATGCCGACTGTCTGTTGGAATATCTTGCCTCCGAGCTGAACACATATGTTGTCAATGAGAAATTCCAGCATGCTGAGTACCTGTTCGTTAGTGAAGTATCGTGCGTTACCCTTTGATACTTTGTTATTCAAATAGCTAGGCTATATATTTAAAGCTCTGACCTTTTTTGTAATTAAATGAGTTCTTGATAAGATTTAGATTTTGAATAAGGAAGAGTAGTATAGAGTGTAGAAAATTCGAATGTTTTCAACGAATGGACCTTTGAAAGTGACTCGGAGTTTTCAAGTTGTTCAGAAGATCTTTTGGATTTTTTAGTATCCACATATGATTGATGCTACTACCTGAGTAAATAGTATCACAGTATTTTTGTTGGCCTTCTTTCACAGCAGTCAAAATCTTAGTTAGGGTAATGAACAGTTCTTTAGTAGAACAATTAAAAGAGCCGGCAATGTACCACTGTTTGTTAGGGCACTAATGAAGTTTGGGTGTCCAGTACAAACTAGGCAAATCATTAGATTTGTCGTTGGTAGAAATGTTTAATGATGCCATAAACGATTTATGATTTGCCAGTATTTCATCTTTATCCATATTAATATATTTGTATGTGGGGTTGTCGGACCTATTACTTAAACCAAGTTCATGTATTAGGCAATCAAAAGAGTGCTTTTATCACACAAAAACAACGTTGTTTGCGGCTTTGTCTACTGGAATGACAACATACTTTTCGTAAGGGAACGAAAGACAAGATAGGGCGTTGCAGTCTTTGAAGATAGATTTGGGTTTATTCTGTGCGTTGTTTTTCAATTTATGTATTCTACGTAACACTCAAGACCGGATCTGACATTGTGTTGATGTCATCAACGTCAGATTCACGCTTAATCCAGGATCTGGCATACTCATCAACTGCGTCAATTATGATCTTAAAATTATGATTCCAGTTGATACGTTGAGGTTCTCTGAACTTCGGGCCGTTTTGAAATAATTTTCCTGAGACCATCGTGTTCAATGATATTCATAATACCTGTAATAACGTGGCCAGATGGTTGGTATATAAAAGACGAACTGGAACAATCACAAGTCAGAGGATTTTCAGAGTAAACTTCAATATATAGGTCTTGCAATGTTTTTCTGTAATTAAAGATATGTTTGGTAACAGTGGTGGAGTAGCTGTAGGAAATAATCGGGACTGATTTCCGATATTTTCGATATTACTTGTTTGTGATTTAGTATATTGTTTAGATAAATAGCGTCAATACCTTGATTCTTAAATGGTATATGAAAAAATTTCCTGTTGCTGTAATGTAATCTTCAGCTCTGACAGGTTCAAACAGTCGAAATTTTGCTACATCGCAGATAATACTGCAGAGTGTATATTGTGGAGTCAGTGGATTAATACCAATCTATAGTATTGTAGTTTCTTCAAGAACGATACAGGCAAAATAAAATCCTTCTGATATAGTGGATGTTGAAGGTTGGACAATAGATCTAGAAACATTTTCGACCGTGACACACATTTAGCTGACTTTTTTTTCATATGAGGACGATGGTAAGTCCTAGTGCCATGACTACGGATTGTCCTCTTGTTGGTATTGAACAAATGCATAACGTTGAGATTCATTACATGGTTTGCTAAATTAATTTCCCACTCCCGTAATGTTGGCATTACACCCATATTGCATAGCTGTTCTTAGTTCTTTGATCCAGTAAAGTTCTCTGTCTGTTCTATATTGTGTACTAAGTACAGAACTATTAGTTTGGTGGTATATTTTTCAATGAATTGCACATTCATTGAAAGAGCAGGCTCATGGTCAGGTTGATTGAAATGGTTTTAAAGCACCACATATTGTGGATCTTTAGCACCATGCCTGTGTTGGTTCGTCCTGCTCCGAAGTGATTGACGAATTTCACCATTATACAGAAGACCACATAGAGAACATTAGATGCCATAAACGACATTATTGGTCACACAATCCAGGGGCTCATAAGCTTTGATAACGTATGTACGGCCAGTTAATTCACTATTCGACTTATACTCGCACATAACTTTTCACCTTTTATAGATGTTTGTAAGTATAACAACAATCAATTAACGACTTAAACTATTTATCCCCCCCTGTAAAGATTGATACAAATTTGGCATTTAAGGCAAGATCCTCTGTATTACGTGTTCAGTTTTTATACACTGCCTTACGCAGTGGTGAGATATTATGTGATACCTTCAGTCGTTTTCGTTCGTGTGTCTGTCTGTTCGTCCGTCCTCTCCCCTCCAACTGATAACTTTTTCTTAAACTAACGGTTTCAGACTTCAAATGTGAACACTATTTAAAAATGTTTTCAAAATTTGTATCTAAATAACCTATCTCTAAGCTATGTGAAATATATTTTAGGGTTTGACGGGAAATATAGTTTGCTAGTTATGAAGCTTGAAATTAAAAAAAAAATAAACAGCTGAACCATTTTTAGTGAATTTCTTTATTTTATTTAGTGATTTTTTAGTTAGGGTTAGAGTTTATCAAGTTTAAGAAAGTGTCTTTTATAAAACAATATAAAAGACGAAGCAAAAAGTGGATGGACAGGACAATCGGGGCAACGATTAAGGGAAGAGTTGGATAGAGGCAGGAAAATTTGTTTTTGTGCTCTTTACACTGTATGAAGCCTTGTATTTTTGATCACCACAAAATCGGCTTCCAATTGTTCACCGTATGCTTTCAGTAATTTACTTTTATATTGCCCATGGACAATGTATTCCAAAATTTTGTTTCCAGTTTAAAAATATTCAAACTTCACATGTCAACATTATAAAACCATTATTCACAATTTTGTTTATAAATGATTTAATCTTGGTGGCGGTAAAACTAAGTATTTTATTCCTAACTGTTTTGAAAATATATGAATTTTTTTTTTTTTGGGGGGGGGGGGGCGTACAAATGAATGAATGGATATGACATGTGGTAGAAATGAATAATTTGTTAAAGATGGATATCAAATAGAAAATTTTTTCAAAGACCTCCCTTGAAATTCAAATGATGGTTTCCTAATTAAATGTTGCCTCTAATACATCTTATAAAATTGCAAACAAACAACAGAATATAAGATTTTTTTAAAGTTTTTCCGTAAATAGAAGTGTAAATGATGAATAAATCTTTCAAAGGAAACATTGAATTTAGCATAGAAGAAATCGGTTGTTATAAGTCCATGCTGAACCATTTTCTCCGAAAAAGTCATTATACTTTTATGGTATCATTTTGACAATATATTAATGACACCTATTAAATTAAACATAATTTTCTGTTTGTTTATCAAAATAATAACAGGAAAATAGCAATTTGTTCATATGATAAACACTTTTTTATGTATGTTTTGTTGACTTTTTGATAAAATTTACCACAGTCAGCTATATTCCTGAACTTGGGAATCATAATAATATTTGTTAGAATTTGCTGCAACCTAAAGAAGAAGTTTCTTTTCTAGAAGTGACAAGAAAGTAGAGTTATTCTGATAATGTACATGTATTACTGCCAGTACGTTAGAATTGACCTTTTCCAGTAGGTCAATATAAAGGACGTTAGTTCACTGATTTTTATGCAAATTTTCAATATGATTTTGCCCATTATTTGCTTATTATCTTTCAATCCTGAGTATTGTTTGGAGGCGGATATACTAAAAGATATATTGAAGCCAGAAAGAATTGCTTGATATCTCCCAGTCAAACATACTCACATTTATTTTCTAGACAATATGTGTTATAGTTCCAAAAGTATCTCTTTTTATTCTAAGTTTTAGAAGTAATCATCTCGCAATTTATAAATAATTGCAATTTTCTATGGTCAAACAACATGCATTGTGCAAGTATTTTTTCCCGTACGCCACTGCTTCTCATACTCTCAAGGGAGAGTGTTGAAAAACAGATGAAGCGATGGCAAGCCACATGTCTGAGAACGTCGACAAACAAATTCTGTGGCAAAATGGGGGGAAAAGAGGATTGATAGCAAAACAAAAACACTGTAATTCTGATTTAACAAAATTTGCGACATGACGAAGACAAAACAAATAAACAAAAGTGAACAAGAACGCCACGATTGTAAAACACTCTAAGTCTGAACCCTAAGAAAACTATAATCAGATGAGCCAGGAGGAAAAGCATGACTCTACGCGTGGTAACCGTCACACAACTTGTTGAAATATGATGTTGAAATATCTGTTCGGTTGCTTATTAAATAAAATTAGTTTTCTTACCCTTGAAGATTTCCTAGTCAAAAACTATGGTACTTGTTATTTCTTTCGCCCTTACACAGTACCATAGTAAAAGTTTGAAAAGCATGTGTTAAACTCTTTAATATATAAAGCCAATTGGAGGTGCAAATCTGTGCCACAAATAGGATCGACGAAGGCAAAACTAAAGTATAAGAGTAGGAAATACAAAAGCGCCGGTAACAGAGAAAACACTTATCCTCTATGAAAAATTTATAAGTTGTGCAAATGATTGGCAGAAGATTGTCCCAAATTATCTGTTTTCTAAGAAAGACCGGTAATGAATCTATAAAAGATGCCTGACAAGACACGAAACATACTGTTCTAGTGATTCACAAGTAAAATCGAAAATAGGGTTATAAAAAGTTACCAAACAGAATTGTCAAGAGCCGAAATCCAAAATGCAAGCGAAATTCAAAGCAGTGCAAAATCACCGGAAAAGTGTCAACTGCAATAACTTGGTACTTTGGTACAGGCATTTCAAAAGAAATAGTGGGTTACAATGGGTTTATAGCGAGTTAACCCTCCCTTTCCGTTGCGGAAATGTCCGGAAGCAACTTAACTGCAATTGTTATTGAAAGATCATAGATCGTGACAAAAAAGATCATCCAAGTGCTAAGTGAAAACACATATCGAACCAAACATCGGCTTTTTCCACAAATAACTAATATCTACTTTAAATGATCGTATGAGACGGACTTTTTTAAGACCAGAAGACTTGAAATCATGGTTGAAAATATAATCTTAATAATGTTTTCAGTTTAATATTGATAGTTATTGGAACTGAGATATGGATCTTCCGATCTACATCATAATTAGGAGAAATTAATTAAGGTCACCTATGTTAAAAGCAGGCATTTCCAACTAAAAAAGCATAAAAACACATAAGGAATAGAATTAGAATAGGGAAAAACAGGGCATGGTTCCTTTCAAATCGGATTAAGCGACAAATATTTTATACGAATTCGGGATATAAAATCGCAAGTGTTCAGTTCAAAAATGCCGTTATAAAACGACTTGTAAAAAGACCAAAGAGTGATTTATGTCATCTCGATGTGTGTCAAAACTTGGTCACATGATATTTCCAACCCAAAAATAACACAGGTTTTCTTTTCCTCTAGGGGCTTTCAATGTCCTTGATAGCATTAAAAGGGTATTTTTTGATTCAACACACTGAACTTGGGATCTAGAAACACAATGCGTCAATGTTCGTTAAACGCATTGATATACAATCGTGTTAAGATAATATCTTAACTGAATACCTGTGCTTTTCCGTTTCCTGTACAAATATTTTTTCACAAAATGGATGAACAACTCTATGAAAAAGTAAAACTTATGATCACAAAAGGGTTAACAGCAGAGGAGAAGATTAAATTTTATGATGAATGGAGTGGTACATACGATCAGGTATATATATAGAGAGATAGTGATAAATAGGTTAATGCCTTTAACCTGGTAAGGTCACAATATCTTAACGCATGTACATTTATCTTGTGTGTAAATTAACATGAATAAATTCTTATTTAGTTCAATTCAAAAACAAAGTAACACGTTAATGAAATATAATTGTAACGCAACATTTATATAACGGAGGTTTATTTGGTCAAAACTGACCATCAGTTCCACCATCTACACATCAGGGACAAAGAAGGTTTCCTGCTAAGTCTGGATTCTAATATGGCTACAAATACACAAAACAAAAATAGATCATGAAATCGTCTAGTTGAATTAGAATCGCAATAACAGTACAAAATTTGATACCCGAGGGCGTCTATCTTGATTTGCCGGTCAAAATATCCTAGTTCATGGGCTGGAATAACCCCCGTGCAGCCCCCTCCCCTCACTTCCGAAATCCACCATTTTTTTTAAGTCTGCATACATCCCCTCTTCAAAATAAAACATGTTAACACGAGCATAACCTGCACGCACATGTGGAATTGGCCCATTTGGAAAATTTCGTTTTCGTTCAAGTTTTTCTTTCAGTTGCTTCAAACTGTTGACCAAGTGCTTTCCAATTATAAAAACGAGGTATCAAATGATTGCTTATTATATGAGCTATACAAAGAACCCAAGTTTTTACAATTTCTATGCCCAATACGTTTCATAGCGCAGTTAAACATACCCCTACCCCAATGAAATGTTGACGAAAGAAATAATATTTTCATCGAAATTGCGTAAGTTTGATGGTCTAGAGAACCCGAAGTGCATCTCAATTCCCGATTCTGAAAGTTGTTTTTAGCTTTTCAATCTATTTTCTTTAACATAAAACATGTTAAGACGATGTTATCATACTCTAAATGACCAAAATTTTATTTTCAAATAGACCACATACATGGACCTTTGAATAATTTCATTTTTGAATAAGTTTTTTCTTTCTTTTGTCGAATATTATTTTTAGTAAACAAATATCGTTTAAAATAGGTATCAAATGAAAGCTTATCATATTTGCTTTACAACCATTACAAATAATCGCTGCTTTTAGGTAATATAAACACCATACATCAAAACAAACCAACATACCCCTACCCCAACAAAGCAACTCTAAAATTGTCTATTTTAGCATGAAAATAGCCAGAACACGAAAAATGTGTTGAATATGACAATGTTGCATGAATAACATTATGACTTGGTATTTTAACAGCCATTTGATGACTTAAACTCAATAATTTGCCCCAAATTGATGAAAAATGGGAATTTCTAACATTTTAGAATTGTCCAAAGTTCACTGTTAAATCGTTATGTATGCCCAATCTGGAGGATATATCTGCAGATATGCCAATTAATTGTACCAAGCGACAGATAAGTTGCCTTAAAACGTTGTTTAGAAAAACAAGGAGTGTTAAATGTGACTCTAAAAACCGAAAATCTTAGCCATACCCCAACAAATTTTCCCTGAAATTTTCATTTTTGGGTCTATGTTCTCCTAAAAATAACCAGAACCCAGAAAAAGTGTATTGTTTATAACAATGTTGCATGAATTACATCATGATTCGGTATTTTAAGAGTCATTGGTCGACAAAAACTCAATATTTCTGCTAAACTTGATGAAAAATGGAAAGTTGTCTTAAATAAGCAATGAAGGGATATGGAGTAAAAGCAAATGAGACAAAATCTCCACAAAAACGTGGGAAAAAACAAGCAATGGAAAAAAAACTTTTATCGTTGTTCTTCATTTTAAAACAGGAGTGTTTAATGTGACTCTAAAACCAAAAATCTTACCCCTACCCCAACAATTTTTCCCCAAAATTGTCGATTTTTTTGTATATGTTGGGAGAAAAATAACCACCACACACAAAATCTGCGTTGCATATAGCAAGGTTCCATGAATTTTACCATGATTTGGTATTTTAAATCCCACTTGTCAGCTTAAACTCTATATTTTGTCCAAAATTGATGTAAAATGGGAATTTTTAGCATTTCAGATTTGTCCAAAATTCACTTTTTAATCGTTAGATGTGGCAAATCCGGAGGATTTATCTGCAGATTTGCCAATTTATTGTTTTAACCGATACATAAGTTATCTTACAACACTGCTTTGAAAAACAAGGGGTGTTCAATGTGACTCTAAATACCGACAATCTTACCCCTACCCCAACAAAATTAAACTTAAAAGTCTCCAAAATATGTCTGTCTTCACATATATATATATGAACATAGCATGCTAATGTTTTACTTTCTTTGCAAAAGATGCGTTTCATATATTGTAATATGTAATTTTAACAGCAAAATATGGGTAAAATTGAATATTTCGGCGATTTTCGTTAAAATTGGGAATTTCCAGCATTTCAGAATTTTACGAAATCCAATTTTAATTGTTGAGTAACTGCCCATAAACCATGCGCATGATCTCATTTGTGATATATGTCAGTCTCTGTGTATTTTCGTTTTTGAAAATGATATGTCATTGGACCTTTATACAATGTTTAAGCTTTTCAAGTTGAATAAGATGAAATAAATTGTGATGAATATGTGTGGTAAGGGGTAATACGTTTGTAATTTATGAGACCGTAGTCTGTCTAAATGTTTAAAAGCATACTTTGTAATTGCTAAAACATAATGAAACGATATTTTATCAACATTTTCAAGTTACATATCAATTTCAAAATTGAAAACCTCAATAATCCTGACTTGGTACAGACATTCCAAAAGAAATGGTGGCTTTAACCGGTCAAAGGCGTTCGAAGATAACCTTCAGCTGTACTATTATGATAAATAACCCGTTTACAATAATTGGTCACAAATTGATTTGTTGTTGATTTAAAATCCTGATATAACACAGATTTTCTTTTTTACCACGAGGCTATCTTTACAATCCAACACATTAGAAACACTATGCGCAAATGATAATATACAATCGTGTTGAAATAATATCGCAGCTGTTTACCTGCGCTTTTCCGTTTCCTGTAAAAATAATTTTTCTAATAGAATGGATAAACAGCTCTTTGACAATGTAAAACTTATGATTACAAAAGGGTTAACAGCAGAGGAGAAGGTTAAATTTTATGATGAATGGAGTACTACATTCGATCAGGTATATATATTAGGATAGTAAAAGGTAACCAGAAAAGGTCATGTGTAACACATGTACATTTATCTTTTGTGTTATCCGACATTGATACATGCAAATCTAATTCTATAAAAATACACAGAAACACATTCAACTTGATGAAATGACGTAAATATAAGCAATTTCACAACAAGTACTAAGTTGAAACAAAGACGCAATTTAAACATCTACTGTCATTTTGTATCTTTACCGTGTTTACAGAAAAATTTAGGCTTCACCAAGAGCCACTTATTTCCCTCATTTATGGCAACTGTACTATAAGAGAGGATTTAAAGATGTTTGTGACACAACATTTTATCTGCACTGAAGAAACATAAGTTGTCGAAATGCGCATATGCAGAATTTAAATTCACAGTAACTTCGGTATTTAGTCATTTGTTAAAACCCAAGAAGTATTTCTGTCTTGTATAGCTCTGCCCTTTGCTGATTTTGGCTTTCCTTTTAAGATCCTATTGGCAATTTGTTCTCTACCAGCTTTTACACATTACACTTAATAGATTTCCAAATATTTTGATTTGATCTGTACTGAAAAGACAAAAATTCACAGTTACTTCGGTATTTTGTTACTTATAACATACAATATAATAGAATGCCCACGTAATTTGAAATGTTGACTGAAAAGCAGGAATGGTTGTTTGGTGAGGTCACTGCGGTGTCCATTCATTCTTTTGTTGAACGGTTGGACACTTTCACCACATACTGTAGACCATAGACCTGGCAGTCAATGAGGTATACGACATTAGGTGTCTTACAATTTACATTGCAGAACACCTTGTATACCTTACCTGGTTTCTTTCGCTACTAAATGTTTGTGTTAATTGAATTTGCTGACAACACTTGCATCTTTTATCATCACAAGGTTTGCATTGGCTAAGTGATGTAGAGTTTTGCGGAAGGTTCGCAAGGACCAAAGTATCATTAATGTTTTTGGTCGTCAAAAAGCAATTATTGGTGGCTCAGGGAACATTTTCGATTGTTTTTTGCATTTTACAATTTCCTTCCAGTGATGTCGGACCAAGCTCGAAACATTTGCCAGGGAAAGATGATAAGTGAGGACCAAGGGAATTCTTTTACTTTACATGCTCTATTGGCCCCTTTTTGTATCACTTTGTCAGAGTACCCCCTTGATATAAGATGGTGTCTTAAGTCTCTTAATTTTGTCCAGTGGTGTTATCAGATGATCAAATGCGTTTTACTCTGGTGGCTTGGCTATATGATATGCTATTAAAACAGTGCTTTGGGGGGCAACTTAATGGTGACAGATATTGATGTTCGTCTGTCCGTTTTGAATATATGTCCGTGGAAATTTATCCATCTTTTTTAGTGGTGGTGGTATCAAGAAAGGATATTTTTGATTTTGACACTTCATGGGTAAATTTAATAGAGGGGTGAATAGAATTTGGATGAATAAAAAAAATCGTCTAGTTCTTTCTAGGTATGTGTCCATTTCATATCAATATCATCAATAAATCGGAAACAATACTGGTTTTTTAGGCGTGGTTAAAAGCAGCCTTTTTTCAATACTACCCATAAAAATGTTTGCATAATATGGGGCCATCTTGGTTCCCATAGCTGTACCATTGATTTGTAAGTAGTGCTCTCATATATATATGTAGTCTATAACATCTGTAGGAAGCTTATGATAAAATGACATATTCTGTTTGTTCTATTAATAATATTTGAATCTGTATACACGTTTAGGGATTGTTCATGCAAAAGTCAACAAACTCGAATATAGATAATTAAGTCTTGAAAAAAAAATTTCTAGATACATACTCGGAAGATATTGCGATATGCAAACCAAGACACAGTACAACCTCTTCATGTTGAAATGACATCTCCTTTAAAATGGTTTATGCTGTTTGAATTATAATAATTTGGGAAGTAAATAGTATGAAATAGTATAGCTAAGTTAAAATCAAGAAAAACTTCTTGAGGACCCTTGTCTTGGAGTGAAAATTATATGCGATACTCTATGTATATACATGCATTCGTATAATATCCGATATATATAATAGTGAATGTTATTTATAAGGGGATTGTATGTTTTGATTTCTGTCAATTATCTTCGGCACAAATCTAGGCTAAAATTTGTTTGCAGGATCTTCATAAAATGAAGAAATCTTCCTAGATACCCGGGAATTGTGCCTGAAACCTTGGGAATTACTAACTCTTCGTGCATCGACTACACCAAGAATATCAAAATTTTCTCATGACTTTTGGTAGCATAACCTGTAGTCTTGCTTTAAATCAAACTGTAATAAAATAAGTGCATCTAGCATCCGAAAGACATAAATTACTTGCACTTTTAAATTTTTTAGAAATTAAACATTTGCCTCATGCCAGATGCGGAGGGGGTTGAAGTATTTTTTTTATTCACTTTGATTGATCATTGAAGATAATAAAGCTGTTCATAAATTTTACAGCATTTTATTGTAGGATCTTTAAAAGAAAAAAATACGGAAATACATGTGTCATCTTATAGGGTCTGTAAGTCTCGTCCATTTTTGGAACTTCCGGGTACATAATTTGTACCCGGAAGTTGCATTTTTAACAAAAACATATGATGTTTCAGACAAAAACGTTGAACGTCATAATCTTGCAACGTCATATTTTGGCGGGAGATGTTTTCAAATTGCAGATTTATCGTTATTTCTCGGTGTCACATGACGAGACTTACAGACCCTATTTCAAATTATATATTTCTCTCCCCATATGTAATCAGTTTCTGCAGATGGAACTTCGGCTAGGGTGCGCAACCTCATGTCTTCTTGATATTTTGATAAAACAAATCTTGCCAAAAGTCTCAAATATGAAAAAGAAAGGAAATGGGGTAAATGTCAAGGAGACAACATCCCATATCTAGGTTAAAACGAACCAAAACAAAGTATTCTTAATATATATTCGACTCTTGCAATTACATATTCATTTCTTTTCTTTAAATGTGTCAAGGAATTTCCAAATTATTGCTTATATATTTAACACCGTTATATTTTTAGATGTACATGTTTTGTGATTTTGACTTAACATTCTTACATTAAAGGGTAATGTTTTGACTAAAATGTTGATTGCAATTGTCTATTTCCATCTCTCACAATCATGAACGTTTACAGGGATCCTTTCAAAAGTCCACAATCAATCGGTAGGAAAAATGAAAGGATATGGAGTGAATGTACATGTGACAAAAACGCACACGATACATAGAAAACTCCATTTTATCAAGGACAGGGCTTTTATTACTGTCTACATCTTGATGTCGCCTGAGGGTCTTCAACTAGAGGTGAACAACATTCACCCCCTCAAACGGTAACACAATTAAATTAGTACTAATACATGTATAAAAAAGTTTCAGCTACCAACCATTTATTCCTCAGGAGACTTATTATTTAGTCGATTTTCTTTTCCTTAGGTTAGCGCTAGTGGATCCAGCCTTTGAAAATAAAGACTTCCAGAAAAGGGGTTTCATGCTAAAAGCTTCAATTTTTCAGATGGGACCGAATCTTCAAATTTTTCTACAAGGGACTAATATCTGTAAAAGAACTTTTTAATGATCGTGTGGGACGGAATTTCTTGAAACTTTATTAATAAGGCTGTCACGAACATAACTATGTCTAATGAGAAAGTCTGTATGATTTGTGCTAGCTTTTGCGTAACAAATCAATTGTGAAACATACCCTTCGTTAGCAGGAAAAGTTGATAAAGAAAATTGTCTTTTGTCCACACATGTATATTTCATTGATAATATATTGTATTTATTGTCTCTATAACTATGTAATGTATAGTTTATTAGAATGAGATATCTATTGAATATTACTGTTCAAGTTAGGAAAATTGGTAATTTTGTTTTGAATTTAAGTATTTAGATGTTCATTTCCGTAAATTCGAGATGTAAGTCCAAAAGTTAAATAAAGATAAAGTAGTTCCTAATATTTCCTTTATCACTAGTTCTGGAGGTTTAACATCAGATTTCTTCCTTTTATCATAGTTTTTTCAAAGATTATATAGCATCAGTCAAATGTTCAAGAAATTCTGTATTTCGGACCTTTGACGATCATTTCACATGGCTGAAAATTGTAAAATCCATTGTCTTCAGTGATGACATTTTGAAAAGGGCTGGAATCTAAAAATAAAAAGTAACATTATTAAGTAATTATTAATATTACAAAAACTGTAAACGTCGAAGTTTTTGCGGGGTGTTATTTTCGCAATTTTGATTGACAAACATTTCGCTAAGGTGTTTATTTTCGCGCTCAAGGCGTTTCACATTAGACAATAGAGAGGTTTAGCAACAAAAACGTGTACTTACACGCGTACGTGTGGTATACAAGTGCACGTACACCTACACGTCACCGAAAAACTATAGGTTTAGCAACAAAACGTGTACTTAAAACGTGTACTTAACGTGTATCATATGCCCCCTCAACACCCGCGCGAGATATCTTAACTAATCGACTTTTGTTTATTTAAGCTCATATTCGATTGAAATAATTGAATATGATCCCAATCTTACATAATTTTATTTGATACAAATTTCTAATTTTTTTTCATGTTTTTGTTGTCAAGTTTGTGGTTCAAACTATTGCAAAAAAAAAATCATAAAATTAAAGCAAATCGTATAAACACACAAGGTTCATATTGTAAACATTGAATTTTATCGATTACCTATTAAGGTTTATAACAGAATTTCTTACTTAACGTGTAAATGGAGTCCTACACGCTCGTTGTGTACGTGTACGTCTAAGACAACGCACCTATCGATGACGTCATGCACACGTTATGGAAATCCCCTCTACACGTACATGTACCCGTAAACGTTTACGTTGCTAAATCTCTCTAATGTCAATGCTTTTACATGGATCAATTAAATAAAAGAGTAATCGAGTTGGGGAAATTTTTGCGGATTTTTTTTTCATCGCGAATACAGCGAAAATTAACCCCATGTGATCATTTCCACGTTTACAGTAATGAGAAAAAACGGGGATATGAAGTTTCTTAACAGGTAGAAATGTGAATCAATAAAAACATTTCATGTTGTTATCATTCAATTACAGACTGTTAATGGCTTGCACTGCATCGCACCACAGAAATGTGCAGAAATAGTCAGCACTTATTTCACCTTAAACAGAGAAAACATTGTGATACTTGATGTCGGAACAGGAACAGGGCTTGCAGCAGAAGAGGCAAGAAAATTTACTGCATTGTTTCACATTTTGTTTTTGGTAAAAATGGCCCCAAAAAAATTTAAGTAACAATGAAATAATCCGCAGAGTTTGCGTAAATTGAGATACTCGCTAGCTGCGAGAAATATAACGTTTCTTTTGTGTTCTTTTTTAGTTGCTTCGTAAAATTGTTTTTCTAATCAGCACCGAATTACTTGGCTGCGATACCTTTGGTTGCCAACAATACACTGAAAAAATTATCGACAAAGGAGTAACAAAAATAAAATACCCCAATAAAAAACTTTCCAAATGAAGTATTTAACACTAGATGTGTATATTCTCTTGAAGGTTTGTGGTTCTTTTGAACGGGATCTGTAAGTTTACGACCCCGGAACTTGACGACAAAATAAAAGGTCAAAATTATTAACATCAAAATATTCTACTTATCATTACCTTTGCAGTCTTGAGTGTGACGCTATTTAAGGATGTCTGCAAGTCATATTTTAAAATAAATAGTATTTCATATAGATGCGATTATTTGATATAAACTGAAAAAGAAGTTGATTAATTTAAGCGAGAAAAAATTGATAGATTATCGATATTCTTTTGGAGATACAAGTATGTTTATAAAATGTGGGGAAACTGAACTCCTCTGAAATTTTCATAGGTTTAACTTCGGTATTAAATATATAAGCAATGCTTATCCATTAATGAATGATTTGACAACATAACTCCATGAATAAAATTTTGTCAGAATGCTCTACAAAATCCTCGGAATAAAATTACGGAAAAATATTAGCGGGTCGACGGACAAAAAATATTATGCTTTTAAATTGATAAAACCAAAGAAGTCCGACATTTTAACGGAAATACCAAAACATAACCAACAAACATCCGATACTTGAAACAAATGCAAGATATCTACTTTAAAGTTTCAAAATTTTTAACAAGACTTTCTGACCCTACTTACCATATAGTACAGTGGCAGATTAAAAAAAAGTCGTCTATTTTAATGTCCCGACATAACACACACCTATATGATATATCGTTGGAAAGAGCTGAATCAGTACTTTTAGATAAACCGGGTTGTCAAACATTCGTATCGGCCGATTTTGAAATGTCAAAGGTCAAAGGTCAAATGTATAAAATTTGTGAAATATAAGGTAAGATGTTCAATTGAGAGTCGCGAATTATTGAAATGGATTATACAAATAAAAATGATTTTGTAGGTATCCTATATAGTTACTCTTCACATCACATAAAATCAATGTACCATCTCTGCTGCAAAATGACGTTAAATGACGTTTTCTTACTTGCACTTGTTCTATTGCCTTTGCATGGAGTTCTGGTTCACTTAATCTCAATAAACGTTCAAAAAAGTGACCCAAATACATTTGAATACTGTAACGGCAATGCCTTTGACGGGTTTTTTGGGATAAAAACTTTGAAAACCGGATCGGAGGTGCTACCATAAAACTTATCACAACGAACGTAAGGATTTCTTTCTACATTAAATGTCTCATAACATTTGAAAACACAATTATTTCAATCCCAAGAATAAGGACAAATTGACAACTTAAATTTGATCAGTCATTTGACCCAAGCGGCCTTCCGTTTGTGCGTCCGACCGTCTGTGGTATCGTATTCGGAATTAATCCTTTTTGTTTTGATATTTTATATGTTATGGCAGAATGCTGAGGACTTTTATAGTGGTGACCCTTAACCTTGCACTTTGAATTTTAGGTGGCATCATTGCTTTTTCAATTACTGCTTGTCGAGACATTCATTCCAAAACTTTGTCTGGAACTACCTACAATCACAAAGCTATCACTGTCACAAGACCACTGGGAAAAACGTAAATCAAAGAAGACAAAGAGCTTCATAGGCATCTGTCAAGCCTCTTTCTCTCAAAGTTTGACCCACAGTATGTCTTTCATCTGACTGGTAGTACCCTATTTCATTGACTGGCTACGACATAAAGCCGATGGTCAAAAATTAGGACTGAGTGTTTCTGTCCTGTGTTTGATGCCATTTGATGATAGTATGATTCCATATCATTGAGTTTGACGTCGATGACAAGGGCTTATGCCATGCCGCATAAATGTTTGACCTGTTTGTCCAAATGAAGTTCACGTAAAAAGGTAAAGCCTAACAGAATAAAATATCCTGGATTTTTAGTAGAATCTTGACAAAATCTTACACATATTCCCTGACGTATATATGTCGCTATTCAAATATGCAGATCTTTATATCGCGAGTATCATACAGTGAAATGTTTTCTTTCTATCATGGTCTCTGTGATGCAACAAAATTCCTTCGGGTGTTTGCACGATATCACTTGGTACAGAATATTTGAACTGGGATAACGAGAATCACTTCTTAGAGGCTTCATATACAGAGCTCCTGTGTTTGGCATCAAGGTATAGTTTTGGGCATTATTTTCAAAAGAGGGTTATATATTATGCGCGAGGATGTTTGGAGTGGAAATTTCAACACCATTTTCCACTTTAAACTTTATTTTGCGATTTGATATTTCAGATAAGCATATGAATACAAAGTATAATTGCAATGATGCAATAAAAATGACACTGCAAATCATCTTTAATTTTGAGGTTAGTCCACAAAAGGTTTCAGTTTGTTTTTCATTTGTTCGTCTTGAATAAGGTGTAACCTTTGAAGGGCCATTGGCACACAGGTACTAAACTTTTAGACAAGTAGCCCCACCCATTGATTAGATCCTATTATGGCTTTGAGAATTAATTCGGACAGACACGCCAACATTTGAGGCATATGCCCTTGTCATTTACTTAAACCCAGTGATATGGAAAGGTTTCTTTATCAGAAATACCTCAGCATACAAATACCGAAGCAAAAAACAGAAGGGCAAATTCAATCGAAAATCCAAAAACACGGCCAATCAGATTTAACACAAATGGAAAGAATATGACACAGACAAAACAATTAAACGAAAAAGAACTGAAACGCCACAAAACTAAAGTACTTGCAGCGTGAACCCACAAAAACTAGAGGTATCATTAGGTGCTCCGAAAGGTAGGTATGATCTGCTCCACATATGAAAATATCAATTATAATGGCATCAAAGGCAGGATAGAACCATTTAGTCCAAACCTTTGATCAACAGCTTTCTGTCGTAATCAGTCAGAACAAATCAGCTAGACCAGGTTACTTCAGAGAACAGATTATGGGTGCTGTGGGTCAAATATTAAAATGTAGATAGATTAGCTGAGCTTTCAGAGGCTTGACAGATGCATATGAAGCTCTTTCCTATGATTTACAGATCTTGTAATAGTGATGGTCTTGTGAAACTGACCGTATTTCTTGATAAAGTTTGGTTATGTCTCGAATACTGGTAATTGAAAAAAACAATAATGTGGCGCAAAGTTCAAGGTTCAAGGTCACTGTTTAACAAAATATAGGTTTGCCGCAAATTGTCATGACATGTTAAATACCAAGACTAACATCAAAGGCAAAAAGTTTTAGTCCGGATACGACTGTAGTCACGGACAGACGGACGGGCAAATGGACGGACACTTGGACGGAATGGCTGATCAACTATAAGTTGTCAATTTGATGAGAGTTTTGGTGTCCTAATTATTAGTGTTTTCACATGTTAAGAAAGAGCTTTTATATAAGGAAGTCCTTACGATCATTTTTAAAATTCTATTGTAGCAACGCCCGTCTCCTACGATCCGATTCTCAACGTTTTTATCCAAACGAATACGTCGTGGACATTGCCGTTATCTTATGCAAACGTATTCGGTCAATTTGTAGAACGAATATTGAAATTTTAGTAAACTAGAACTCTCTTTAAAGTAAATATAACAAGTGCAAAAAGAAAACGTCATTTAACGTCCTTTTACTGTCTAGATGGTACATTAATCATTTGTGCTGTGCAGAGCAAAAACATCGGATACTTACTAAATCGTTTTGTTTCGTATAAACCATTTTAGTTTTTCGCAACTGTCGATTGAATACCTAACCCTTAAGTTAACTAATTTTATACATATGACCTTTAACCTTGAATATTTCAAAATCGGCCGGTAAAATGTTCGACGACCTGGTTTATCTAAAAGTACTGATTCAGCTCTTTCCAACGATATATTATATAGGTTTGTGTTATGTCGGGACATTAAAGTCATTTTTTCCTGGCCATACCGCTGCACTAATACTATTGTGTGCGGTAAATATCAGTAGACAGATTGTATCTCATATATCAAAATGTAAATATTTTAATACCTGGCCCGGTCATGACCCCGCATAACATAAGCTGACTCGACTGACTCAGCTAAACCATATTTTAGAAGCCTTGAGAGAACCAAAGATAAGAAAACACGGACATTTTATCTTTTTTTTCTTATTAGATGACATACCTTTATTTCATTTATTTTCACCTCTAATGGTCATTTAGACATTTTATATCTCTTTCAGCAGATGATAATGACTCCAACATTTGTTTTAAGTATTACAAAAAGAATAAGATTGTGAAAGAATCATAGGCAATAACAATCAATCCAACGTTTTATTTAATTTGGGAATGTTGGTAGTACCTAATTGTATTGTTTTATATGTTTTATTAAGGATTTTGTTTTTTGAACTATTTTTGAGATAGTTACTTTTAAGTATTATATTTCATGGTGTTCTATTGCCAGGGTACTATGATTGGTCAAAACAATGTCATGATTATTCATTACCGTTCTATTGCCTGGCCAATGTGATTGGTCAAAACGATTTCATGCATGAATATTCATTACTGTTCTATTTCCTGGCTACTTTTATCGGTCAAACCATATCGTTTGAGTGACATGGATTTCTTTGCATTGACATGTTTGATGGAGTCTATTTCTGTTAACATTTTTAGTACTGAACAACCTTAAATTCTTGATAATGTGAGAAATAGTATAAAACTAAGGTTTTGAAATTTTGTAAAGAAAATGCACATTCATTACCATTATGCAATGATTGAACATGTACTTGAACTTCATTTTGCATAAGTGTAGATATTTATAAATGCTTATTTTAAAAAATGTGATAATACTTAGAATTTTTGTTGACAATGATGATTTGTGTGTCAGTATAAAAATATAAGTAAAATAAGATACTGTAAATTTGAGTTTTGCAGACGACCATTTTGACACTTTATTTAGCTTTTGTGCAGAATAGGTAAGAAAACAGTTATCTAATGTGAAGTCAGGAAATAGCTCAGAATTATTTCCCCATGGTTATGGAAACGGGTGCGTATAAATTCAGCGACATTATCATTTCAGCAACTATCACGTCAGCGACATTTTTTTAAGTAATTCCATATAAAATTTCAGCGACTTTTTTTCTTCGATCTTATAACTTCACATAAAAGGTCAAGTAGATAGAATACCAGTAAGAGTGGACCGAGTACCACTCAAAGGTAGTTATCGAAGGTATCAGTTCAACGTCAATATTACGGGACTGTCTTGGTATACGAACTCTTGTGTAGATGAAGGCGAACTTGAGTGCTTCAATACTAGTAAAGGGGACTGAGACCTATCCCATTAAATAGATAAAAGCTTACAAATTTTCAAATACAATGTAGTAACAAACCTATAAATTGACATGAAGTGTCCAATAATGTTAGCCACACGCAAACTGTAAGCTATATTTTCATTGACATAAAACATATAACATGGAAATGGAGATGGATAAGCCTAATGGATGGGTTAAAAAAGTACACACCTAACAAAACTCACGTGACCACTCATCTTTGGAGATTAGTCTGGCTCAATGTAAGATCTGACAACTCTACATGTACACTAATAGGTATGAATACAGAACGATACAGAGATACAAAATGTATAATATTGGATAGTCTAGACAATTGTCAATTTTAAATTCAAAAAAAAATATATGAACATTATATTTGTGATTATAAATAAAATAATATATCATGTAACTAATCCTACTCCAACTGCCGGTTTTACAGGTAAATGTCCCTGAATTTATATGCTTTTTGTCGCTTAAATGATAATGTCGCTGAAATGAAAAAATGTGTTAAAAGTCTCTGAATTTATCATCTTCGACGGAAACAGCTCAATGTTCTATTGCCCTCAGCCGTTGGCTTCGAGAAAATATACTGGTCTATTGCCTGGCTACACATTAACTAACTGTATATTGTTCCACTTCTTTTTCTGCATACTATACCCCCTTGGTGATAGAAAGTTTCTTAAAAACAAATACATATTGCTTATCTAAATAAGGAAGCAAACTTAAGCTTACCGGAATGTCATTTTCATTACAAACCTAGTTATAGGTAAAATCTTCTATCCCAATCATTTTGCGAGTTTTTTTGTAATGCATAGTATCAAAGAAGCTAAAAATGGGAGTACAATTTTAGACTCCATACTAACTACATCAAACAAAAACTAAATAATATTATTGTTTTGAAGTCTAAATTAACAGAAAATTTTAATTGTTGTATATGAATTAAACTAGATGCAGAAGAAGGGATTTCATATTTTTGACGGTCTGGACCCTTCCGAGGGAATGTTAGATGTAGCAAGAAAGAAGAAAATATTCCGAAATTTGTTTCATTGTAACATCACAGCTGACCCGATACCATCAATTATGTCGGGTGAGTACATAATAATGTGAAAACTATAAGTAATCATCTGGACTGAAAACGAAAAAGTCGTGGAAATATAACATTTTTACACTTATCATTATTATGTATTCGTCATGTATTGTATGATTTTTTAACAATCATTTCAGAAAATGTTTGCTTCTATTCATATGTCACTAAGGTTATTGTATTAATACTGTGGGACATTGCCCGTGGTAAAGTTTTATATGACTCGTGCGAATGCAATGTATTTTCTACGAGGGATAATATTCCCAAATATCCATGAATAACCCTATTATTGTATAGCAAAGCTAACATTTCTGTTAATAAGAGATTTTTTGTTGTCAATAATGTAGTGAAATTTAAGTCAAATTTGCACAAATGAAAATTTATCGTATACTTACTTTTAGTTGCTTTATACGGGAAACATTATCTTGCTCTACAATAGTTAATTTCATTCCATCAGTTTATTGCAATAATGAAATAAACGAAGTAATTTCAGATCATAGAAAAATCAAACAACAAACTAAAATGAAGCAATTAAATAAATAAAAAAATACCAAAATTACTGTAAATTTAGTTTGATTATGGTCTTTTCGACAATTTGTGTCCATTCCATGCAGATCAAATATAAATACGTTCAAGGTTAAGATTTACCAACATGTGTTTAAATGCTGATAGGGAACAAAAAATAAATGTTAATGGCAAACCAAAATTACAGCTCGTTGCAGAGCATGAGCATAAACATACAAATGGTGACACGGTAAAAAAGATTTCACAGAAAACAAAAGATAGTTATAAATACAGTTTCTATAAAGAGAACTAAGTTAACTACGATATTTAGAGCATCGAGTTAATTTCATCAACATCCGGTCGCACTATTTCTAGAAATTGACACGAGATATTTACATCAAAACCCAATCAGCTACTACGAACAAATTTCTCCACATGTTAGTTAACATTTCCTTAACTCATTTTTCGGGAGTTATTTAAATTTGCTAGAAATTAGAGAAAAAATCTTATACAAATTAATGAAATGTTAAATCTGGCTAGGCGGAAGGACAAAAATGGTCATAGAAAAATATACTTCAGAGACCAAATAAAAGAAGGGATGGCCAAAAAAGAAAGAAAGGGAGAATGCAAAAGAGCGTCTTTTTAAAGTCGGGATAGATTACAGAAATAACAAAATACCGAAGTTACTGTTAATTTATTTTCTGCAGATGCGCATTTCGACAACTTATGTCTCATCAGTGCAGATCGAACCGAAACACTTGGAAGTCCATTAACCAAAAAAAAAAACGCCTTAAAGCTGATAGAGAGCAAATATCCAAAATGACCTTAAGAGAAAGTCAAAATTCAGCTAAGGACACAGCTATGCATGAGGGAGATACTCCTTAGTTTTATACAAAATTTTGTCAAATTTAGATATTGCAAATTTCAACACAATCGGTTTTCGGGTCAGCACCGAAGTACTGACTAATTGGTTGGGAATGCCATCGGGGACTTACAGTCCACCAGCAAAGGCGTTTTCCTAGTGGTAAGAAATAACAAAATACCGGTTACTGTTAATTTATTTTCTGCATATGCGCATTTTGGCAACTTATGTCACAGAGTGACATAAATTTAGCAGCAGCTGATTTAGAGAAAGAATTAAATATTAGGAGAGATTCAGAATGGTATGGTTAAAATACAGGAAAATAAAAATATTTGCTTCAGAGACAAGATTTATTGGCGTGAGTGTAATAATTAATGTGTATTCGAGATAGGATTAGTTATATAAACAAACAATTAATGATCATAGTATGTAACACTGGTAAAGACAGCAAGACAAGAATTTCTGATATTGTTTAATTCTACGGCTCACTTTGCATTAAATATTACAATAATTTGTTACGAAATGTTCTTTTCCCAAACAGGTTAAAAACTTCAAAAGAAAAAAAAATTCCGTAAGAAAAAGAATTCCGTTTCCTGTAACTCTTTAATATGAAACTATAAAATAACTTTGTTTAGGATTCATTGTAGCTCCAAAATCTACAAGAATTTTCAAATTGTTGTTTTGTTGCTTTTCTGTCATCTTGATTCATTTGTATATTATACTTTTCTCTGTAGAATATTTTCGTTTTATTATACCTCTGTCAGTATATGAACATTGCTACTAAAATTTCTAAAATAAAATTACTATTTTTCACCTTCTCAATTTTGTAAATATTTACCGGTCAATAGTTTCTCAGACTATTGACTGGCAGTATGAATATTTTTCCCGAAATTTTTTTCTTGCTTTCTTATAATATAAAAATCTGATGATAATTCAGAATGCTCTAACATCATTGTTTCCAAGTGACAACTCTAAACTAGCTATGCAAATTATGGTGCACACTATTCACTTTGCAGCAGAATAAATTTTGTTGAAAACAATAGATGTAATTGTTTAAGTAAATTTTGTTGATAACAATAGATGTAATTGTGTATGATTTAATAAGAAGACAAAATTTAGAAAACAAATACTAGAAATGAGAGAAATATTATTGAAAGATGATTTAAAAGTTGTAAATCTAGTGTTTTCGGTATAAGAAAGCCCTTCTAGACTGTTAATTTGGGAATAGCAAGTTTGTTGTCCCCTTGACGCATAACTATTGACCTCGGCTACGCCTCGGTCAACAGTCAGGGTCCCGGGGACAACAAACTTGTTATTTCTTCATAACCAGTCAATAAGTATAAACTATGATACTAGTAGAATCTTATTTGAAGGTGGGTGTGAAAGCTAATTTTGTCTTATTTAATGACCATGCAAAGTTATGTCAAATATGAAAATGGAAGTAAACACCATGCATATTGCATCATTAAAGTCCGTTTTATCTTTTTACTACTATTAAGTTATTCATATTTTATGTGGTTTGATTAGAATACGATTTCTTTGAATTCAATCCAGATCGAGTAATACTTAATATGTTATGAAAAGTGCTGTTTTATTGAATAATTACTTAACAGTATAAGCAATTGTTTAGCGATTTTTTATCTTACAGACAGCTATGATCTGGTGACTGTAGTTGGTTCCTATAATGAAGGCCATATTCCGTACGACGCCATCAATGAAATGATAAGAATTACTAAGCCAGGTATTCAATTGTGTCATCTTAAGTCGCAATTTAGGTTACGTTCAATTTGCCCTCTACTTTTGGTTTGTTTTTAAATTTCATTTGTTCATATAACAGTTATTTTGATTTCTTACATTCTTTAGCATTGGGCACAACTAGTAAGCATTTATTTTTAATGTATATTGTACCCGATTTTGAGATTAACTGATAAACTAAGTTCGAAAGACCGGCACAAAATAAAATTCTACTAGTAATGATCCTTTCATCAGTATTCATTGATCAATGGAAACCTAATTTTGCTCATTAAGTAGGCAAGCTTTATTTTATTGTCAAAACTGGTTCATGTTACTTTCACATGGTTGTGACTCAAAGCGGAACACTCAGAGGAAATGGAAAGCTTGTCTTTCTTTCTTCGGCAAGGACATTTATGTTCGCAACAGAAACGATACACTTGTACGGGTTTTACTGCAAAATTCCTGAGACCAAGAAAAATTAAAACAGTGTTTTGATGTTTTGTCTCAGTAAATATTGTTTCGGTACATTTTAAACTAAAATGAAACACAGCCAATCAAAGATTGCGATCCCCCCGCTCCCCCTCCCATTGTAAAAAAGACAGGGTTTTTGAAACTAAATTATTCATTGTAACTGTAAAACACCAAAAAGATATGGGTGCTAGGTAGAACTTCAAAAAGTACAGGTTTCTGAGAATTCCAGGAAATTATCAAAATAAGAATCGAAGATTTTTGCAACCTGAATGTTGAAAATCATCATTTTTACTGTAAGGAATTGAAAAAGATATGGTTGCTAGGTAGGATTCCAAAAAATAATTTGTCTTTGAGAGTTTTAGGAAATTTACTAGACTTAGAATAAAAAATTTTTGTAATCTGACTATGGAAAATGATCACTGATACTATGAGGCATAAAAAAAAATATAGTTGCTAGGTAAAATTCCAAAAAGAAAATGATCTTTGAGAATCTCAGAAAATTTACCAAAATTAGAATCAGTTTTTTGCACTCTGATTATTGAAAAGGATCTTCACTACTGTAAGGAATTGAAAAATATATGGTTGCTAGGTAAAATTCCAAAAACTAATTGGTCTTTGAGAGTTTCAGGAAATTTACCAAAATTAGAATCAAAGATTCTTGCAGCCTGACAGTTGAAATTCATCAATATAACTCTAAATAATTGAAAAAGATATGGTTGCTAGGTATAATTCCATAAGATGATGGGTCTTTGAGAATTTCAGGAAACGGCAGTAGAATACCGAAGGCACAAAGGAGGGAAATCCACAAAAAACGAAGTCCAAAGACATGGCCAAAACGAGAACACAGAAAACAATGGCACCAGACACAGACGTTAATTGAAATTATCAAAATAAGAATCAAAGATTTTTACAACCTGACTGTTGAAAATAATCTTTTTAACTGTAATGGAATTATAAAAGATATGGTTGCTAGGTAAAATTCCAAAAAATAATGGGTCTTTGAGAGTTTCAGGAAATTTACCAAACTTAGAATCAAAAATGTTTGCAATCTAAGTATGGAAAATTATCACTGATACTTTAAGGCATCAAAAAAGATATGGTTGCTAGGTAAAATTCCAAAAAGAAAATGGTCTTTGAGAGTCACAGAAAATTATCCCTAATTAGAATCAGTTTTTTGCACTCTGATTATTGAAAATGATCTTCACTACTGTAAGCAATTGAAAAATATATGGTTGCTAGGTAGAATTCCAAAACATTATAGGTCTTTGAGAGTTTCAGAAAATTTACCAAAATTAAAATCAAAGATTTTTGCGGTTTGACTATTGAAAATCATCACTGAAACTATAAGGCTTCAAAAAGATATGGTTGCTAGGTAAAATTCCAAAAATTAATTGGTCTTTGGGAGTTTCAGGAAATTTACCAAAATTAGAATCAAAGATTCTTGCAGCCTGACAGTTGAAATTCATCATTATAACTCTAAATAATTGAAAAAGATATGGTTGCTAGGTAGAATTCCAAAAAATTTTGGGTCTTTGAGAATTTCAGGAAATTATCAAAATAAGAATCAAAGATTTTTTGCAACCTGACTGTTGAAAATCATCATTCTTACTGTAAGGAATTGAAAAAGATATGGTTGCTAGGTAAAATTCCAAAAAAATAATGGGTCTTTGAGAGTTTCAGAAATTTACCAAACTTAGAATCAAATTTTTTTGCAATCTGACAATGAAAATGATCACTGATACTATAAGGCATCAAAAAAGATATGGTTGATAGGTAAAATTCCAAAAAGAAAAGGGTCTTTGAGAGTCTCAGAAAATTTACCAAAATTAGAATCAGTTTTTTTGCACCCTGATTATTGAAAATGATCTTCACTTATGTAAGGAATGGAAAAATATATGGTTGCTAGGTAGAATTCCAAAAAATAGTAGGTCTTTGAGAGTTTCAGAAAATTTACCAAAATTAAAATCAAAGATTTTTGCGATTTGACTATTGAAAATCATCACTGAAACTATAAGGATTCAAAAAGATATGGTTGCTAGGTAAAATTCCAAAAATTAATTGGTCTTTGAGAGTTTCAGGAAATTTACCAAAATTAGAATCAAAGATTCTTTACAGCCTGACAGTTGAAATTCATCATTATAACTCTAAATAATTGAAAAAGATATGGTTGCTTGGTAGAATTCCAAAAAATATTGGGTCTTTGAGAATTTCAGGAAATTATCAAAATAAGAATCAAAGATTTTTTGCAACCTGACTGTTGAAAATCATCATTCTTACTGTAAGGAATTGGAAAGATATGGTTGCTAGGTAAAGGTCTTTGAGAGTTTCAGAAATTTACGAAACTTAGAATCAAAAATTTTTGCAATCTAACTATGAAAATGATCACTGATACTATAAGGCATCAAAAAAGATATGGTTGCTAGGTAAAATTCCAAAAAGAAAAGGGTCTTGAAAAGGATTCTTCCAAGTTCACCCATTGCAGCACCAGTTGAGGAGTTTAAAAGCGTTGTTCCTTTGCTTGTTTTCTACCATGTGTTTGTAGAGACTTTGTCTCATGTGCATTTACTCCATATCCTTTTATTCACCATTTGAGAGTCTCAGAAAATTTACCAAAATTAGAATCAGTTTTTTTGCACTCTGATTATTGAAAATGACTTTCACTTCTGTAAGGAATGGAAAAATATATGGTTGCTATGTAAAATTCCAAAAATTAATTGGTCTTTGAGAGTTTCAGGAAATTTACCAAAATTAGAATCAAAGATTCTTGCAGCCTGACAGTTGAAATTCATCATTATAACTCTAAATAGTTGAAAAAGATATGGTTGCTAGGTAGAATTGCAAAAAATGACGGGTCTTTGAGAATTTCAGGAAATTATCAAAATAAGAATCAAAGATTTTTTGCAACCTGACTGTTGAAAATCATTATTTTCTGTAAGGAATTGAAAAGGATATGGTTGCTAGATAGAATTCCAAAAAATAATGGGTCTTTGAGAGTTTCAGGAAATTTACCAAACTTAGAATCAAAACTTTTTGCTATCTGACTATGGAAAATGATTACTGATACTATAAAGAATCAAAAAAGATATGGTTGCAAGGTAAAATTCCAAAAAGGAAATGGTCTTTGAGAGTCTAATTAGAATCAGTTTTTTGCACTCTGATTATTGAAAATGATCTTCACTGCTGTGAGGAATTGAAAAATATATGGTTGCTAGGAACAATTCCAAAAAATAGTAGGTCTTTGAGAGTTTAAGAAAATTCACCAAAATTAGAATCAAAGATTCTTGCAGCCTGACAGTTGAAATTCTTCATTATAACTCTAAATAATTGAAAAGGATATGGTTGCTAGATAGAATTCCAAAAAATAATGGGTCTTTGAGAGTTTCAGGAAATTTACCAAACTTAGAATCAAAACTTTTTGCAATCTGACTATGGAAAATGATTACTGATACTATAAAGAATCAAAAAAGATATGGTTGCTAGGTAAAATTCCAAAAAGAAAATGGTCTTTGAGAGTCTAATTAGAATCAGTTTTTTGCACTCTGATTATTGAAAATGATCTTCACTGCTGTAAGGAATTGAAAAATATATGGTTGCTAGGAACAATTCCAAAAAATAGTAGGTCTTTGAGAGTTTCAGAAAATTCACCAAAATTAGAATCAAAGATTCTTGCAGCCTGACAGTTGAAATTCTTCATTATAACTCTAAATAATTGAAAAGGATATGCATGGTTGCTAGGTAAAATTCCAAAAAATAATGGGCCTTTGAGAGTTTCGGGAACTATAGCAAAATTTGAATCAAAGTTTTTTGCAATCTGACCATTGAAAATGATCATTAAATCTAAAAGGCATAAAAAAACATATGGTTGCTAGGTAAAGTTCCCAAAAATAAAGGGTCTTTGAGAGTTTCAGGACTTTTACCAAAATTAGAATCAAAGTTTTTTGCAATCTGACCATTGAAAATGATCATTAAATCTAAAAGGCATCAAAAAAAACATGGTTGCTAGGTAAAGTTCCTAAAAATAATGGGTCTTTGAGAGTTTCGAGAAATTTATCAAAATTAGAATCAAAGATTCTTGCAACCTGAGAGTTGAAACTCATCATTATAACTTTAAATAATAGAAAAAGATGTCGTTGCTAGGTAGAATTCCAAAAAATAATGGGTCTTTGAGAGTTTCAGGAATTTATTCAAAATAAGAATCATATTTTTGAAATCCTAGCGTTCATACTAGCTGATGACATTGAAAAGTCGCTTAATTATAAAACTCCATGTTGGAATTTCAAAAATTATTAATCTTCGACATTTTCAGGAAATTTGCCAAATTTGGCACCGGGGCCTAAATTCTAAAAGCTTAGAACGAATTCAAAGAGCAATTCCAATAATTCCTCATGAAAATATAAACCACAAAATCAAAATTATGCATAGAATTCCAGTCGTTGTTTAACATTTTTTGGCCCCTTAAGGGCATGCCCCAGGGGTCTTACTAAAAGTCCGCTATCATCAGTAAATGAGATGCATATAATCGAACTTGCATACAAAGTTTCAGCTTCAAAACATCGTCGTTTTAACCTGGATATGGGATGTTGTCTCCTTGACATTTACCCCATTTCCTTTCTTTTTCATATGAATACTTCAGAAGATTCCACTTATTACTGGATATCTCGAAAAACATTTTCGCTCATTTTTCCGCCCTGAGGGCAAATTCCGAAACCTTCGGCACAGACAACTTTTATAGTGTTATAGCGTAATCGATTTTTTTGTTTTTTGAACCCCTTAGAGGCCATGCCCTGAGGGGTCATACCAAAGTTAAGATACCCTCCTGATTCCTGAGTTTCAACTTTCTAGCCCAAATGGCCTTAGAAATTTCTTCAATTATTGGATATCGCGAAAATTCGTTTTCGCCCATAATTTGCCCCTAGGGCGTTTGACTTAAATTCAGAATCAACAGTGCGCTACTTCTGATCATACTCTAGTATGGTGTCAAGTTTCAAATTTGTATCTCTTATAGTTAAAGAGCTATCGGGGAGCATTACAAACTGTACGTACGTAAGTACATACGGACGGACTGCATTACATAATACTCCCGCTTTCGCTAAGCGGGGGATAACAATTACTTTGGACAAATTATGATATCCATTTGAATTAATTACGAAATAAATCGTATAGAATTTATGTGTAAAACGTACTTACAACGAGAACCCTTTTCTGTTAACTTGCACAGCATTAAAGTCTGTTTCAATTCCTCAGTTTTATATTGCATATTTCGGCACCGGATTCGCATTGTTCTGTAAAAATTATTGTACACTTCTGATACCTGATTTCCAATACAAATGAAAAGAAAAAAAATACTTATCAACAAGATGTGTTTTGTGAAACACTTATGCCCCCGAGTAGAAGTTAAGAAGAAACATTTAGCAACTTTGAACAACAATTAATGTTTTTTCTGACAAAATAATTTGTAGAAAAAAATTCTGGTATCAACTGAAAAGTTAAATAACATCAAATGATTATTGCAATTGGATGCAAACACAAGTCACCCAACTGACCACCTCCAATCATTATCCAAGCATTATTAAGAAACAAATTTCACCCCCTTTTTCGGAACATTAATTGTTAATTCATTGTGTTCTGTCTATCAGTGCTATCAATACTTCGATTACACAATAATATTTTCATATACTTCATCAACACTGGTTCCCAAAAAGTGGAGGAATATACAGAAGAGAGGAATGATATAATAAATATTTTAGTAACATCCCTATCACTGAGATATATATTTATTAATACCTGTAAAAAGTAATTGAATAAATGAAGAAAATATGCTGAATAATTAAAAAGATCTTTTTACAGAATAAATTCTGTAGATATCTGGAAACATTTCATCATAAATGAGATTAATATATATATATATATATATATAAAATAAAACAAAATATAATTTCATTTTTTCTTGGTCAAATTTTACAGGACAGTCACATGCCAAGGTCAAAATCACGACTTTAAATAATCTGTACGAACTGAAAGGTCTCCACAAGGAATACAGATGCAAAATATGAAAGCCCTATCACTTACTATTCAAAAGATATAGCCAATGTTGAAGTTTATATTTTTTTTTAAAAAGTTCATCACATGCCAAGGTCAAGGTCACGAGGTCAAACATTTTGCTATCGTTTGAAAAGTATTGCCACAAGGAATACACATGCAAAATATGAAAGCCTTATCACGTACCATTCAAAATATATACCCAATGTTATAGGTTTTGTGGACAAACAGACAAATAGACAAACAGACAGACCAAAAACTATATTCCCCTAAATCTTCAAGGGGCAAAACAATGGGGGTAATAACAAAATTACCGAACAGAGTTGTCAAGAGCGGAAGTTCATGAGACAAAAAGACAAATCAGGTGAAAACCACCGGCAAAATTGTCGACCGCAATGGTCCTGACTTGGTACAGGCATTTCAAACGAAACGGTTAATATTTTCGGCGCGCCATCATCGATAAGACTGGACCATTCATTCTGAAATAGGTATTGACGGGTATAAACGGAAGTCAGATGATAAACAAGTCTCACATTTGCTTTTCCCATGTGCTTGGACCTTTTTTAATTCAAGAAAAAAATAACCCGTAAATGAAATAATTCAACAAAATACACCAACATGTAATTGAAATATGCATGCATTAAACGCAAAAGAAATATTTGATAGAATTGTTGATGTACTGCTAATTTCTAATCGGTCTGTACAAACAAAAAAACGTTGAATTACAATTGTTAACACCGAACGAGTACACCTTGCTATTTTTGGTTGGTCAACTTGTGTCATTTTTTTCATTACGTTACTTGGTCGCTCTTAAAACAGGACAATACTTCAGTTAGAAATGTTCATCTGTTTGAAAAAATTGTGAAATTGCACGTGACTACAGACTTTTGTGCAAGCCGTATACTGCAAATTCAGCATTTATGTATGGTCATCCTTGATTGACAAACCACATATGATAAAGATTAGTGTACAAATAAAGCTAAAATCGTAAAGTAGTCAGTATTGCGGTGCTGACCCGAAAGCAGATTCTGTTTGGAAATTTTGTTGAAATCTAAGGAGTATCTCCCTCATGCAAAGCTCTGTCCTTAGCTTATTTTGGATTTATATTTAGATCATATTGATTATTTGTTCTCCATCAGTTCTAAAACGTCATTGAGTTGATGGTCTTCCAAACTTTGAAGAAACAGAAGTTGTCGAAATGCGCATATGCAAAAATTGAATTCACAGTAACTTCGGTATTTAGTTATTAGTTGTTTGGGTAATAACATAGACTCTGGGCTTTGTCTTTCATCCTTTTATGAACGTTGGGCTCTGGGGTCCAAAACAAAAGCTCCGGGCTCCATATTTAGCGCACTGGGATCCAACACTAAGGCTCCGAGCTCCACTGACAGGGCTCTGGTCTCCATGTTCAACTCACTGAAAGTTGTGCTTCATGTTCCACTCACTGAAATCTAGACTCCACATAGTTACATTGGCTCCTGGTTCTCAGAGAGATGTGAAGCTCGTGTTATTACCCTAATTTACTTATAATGAAAGGTGTTTGTTATCTTATATTTGTTTAAATTAAAAACGTTCACCATTCTAGAAATTTCAGGAATAGTAGAATGTGATTTTATATAATTTTAGGTTCAGTTGTTTGCATTGTAGTACATGATTATCATTTGAAAGAGAAGTGTTTCTAATTCCAATTTAGATGTAGATTTTGGTGTTGCGAAAATATTCAGGAATAAGGGGGGTTTCTTAATTTTATTTCTAGAAATCGTATTTGTGAAGCGGCACCTTATTTTCCATTAATTTACAGAAGAATGTAGAAGATTTGTTTTAGTTATACATGTATGTGCTATTGATTGTTGATTTTTTTTTAATGCTGGGAAAATTGGTTTAACTGATTAATCAGAGAGATTTCTAAATCAAACTCAAGGTCTAGTTTTTAGTTATTAAAGGACGGTTATAGTTCATAATTTACAGGCTTATGGATAGAACAGCAGTGGAATGGCAAACGTAAAAAGGATATGGTCATACAAAAATCACAACCAGAGACATGGCAAAAACGTGAAAACGAAAAACATGGACATTAGACAGCCACAGTTAGGTCAAAACTGCTTAAGTCAAATCCACGAATATGTGAAATATAGCTGAAAATCACCTATTTAAGCGGTGCTAAATCTAGATGGGGTTCTTTGCATAGTAAAGGAACGGTCGAATTTCGAAAATGACCTTAAAAAGACATAATCTGTATATACGTATAGGATGAAATGTTTGTGTACTAGATAAGAAATCGTTAATCTAAATAACGAAAGGGTATTCTAAATTTAATTCTAGGTGGAATTATTTGTATTGTTAACCGACGTTTACCATTTCAACAAATACCGGAATACTCAGAAAAGTTCTTTGAACTGTGTGACAAATTAGAGGAAGAGAAGAAGTGGAAGAAGGAGGAAAGAAGTATTTTTCAAAAGTATATGGGGGAAGCAGAAGGCATCAGCATGGTTTATCGTGTACTTTAGAATGATTAGCAGCGGAATATGTTTTTTTTTAATTTTGGCCATCTGTATTCCGGAATATACAATGACAGGAAATTAGAAAGACATATTTTTGTTGTAGGACCAATGCCGAAAAAAGATGATTGAAAACAGTATCCTTACAAACTATTTATGCACATGCAAATTTGAATTAAGTTTTTGAACCTATGATGATAATACAACTATTGCGGGTTGCTATGTATTGTGTAAAAATATTTAGAAAAAAAAATGAAATATTGTTAACGCAGTACTTTTTGCGGTGTACTATTTTTTCTATTTTCGTGGTGGGAAAAAGACCTCAAAAATTAGTACCTCCAAACATCTCAGAAACAAACAGAATGACCTAATATTTTTTATTCCTAAAATCCGAGAAAATGGTTTTAAGTCTGAGTAAGTAAACAGTATTTTTTTATTTAATTTAAGCTATGCATCTAACGAATGCAAATAAATAAACACACACAAAAAAAAAACATAGAAACCCCAAACATGAAATAAATTACCACTTTTTCAAATCGACAAAATTACTTAGTTCAAAAACCAAAATAAGAATTCCTATCAAAAGAAATATCTTCATTGTATGTACAAATGAAAAAAGGTCAATCAGAGTTTGCAATCCCCCGCTCATCTTTTTCTTTTTACCAACACTAAAGTTTGGTTTTGAAAATGTATATATAGAAATCATCAATAAAAAATTTAATTTAAAATTAAAGTTTTTTGGAATCTGACTATTGAAAATGATCATCATTACTGTTAGGAATTGAAAAAGATATGGTTGCTAGGTAGAATTTCCTAAAATAACAGGTCTTTAAGACTTTCAGGAAATTTACCAAAATAAGAATCAAAGATTTTTGCAGTCTTTCTATTGAAAACAATGATTCTTAATGTAAGGAATTGAAAAAGGTATGGTTGCTAGGGAGAATTCCAAAAAATAACAGGGTATGGAGAGTTTCAGGAAATTTCCCAAAATTAGAACCAAGGAGTTTTGCAATTTTGCTTTTGAATATGATCATCATTACTATTAAAATGGAAAAAAGATATGGTTTCTAGGTAGAATTCCAAAAAATAATAGGTCTTCAAGACTTTCGGGAAATTTACCAAAATAATTGAAAATTATTATCATTACTGTTAAGAATTGAAAAAGATATGATTGCTAGGTAGAATTCCAAAAAATAATAGGTCTTTGAGAGTTTCAGGAAATTTACCAAAATTAGAATCAAAGTTTTGCAATTTGACTTTTGATAATGATCATCATTACTGTTAGGAATGGAAAGATATATGGTTGCTAGGTAGAATTCCAAAAAATAACAGGTCTTTTAGACTTTCAGGAAATTTACCAAAATAAGAATCAAAGTTTTTTGCAATCTGACTATTGAAAATGATCATCATTACTGTTAGGAATTGAAAAAGATATGGTTGCTAGGTAGAACTCCAAAAAATAACTGGTCTTTAAGACTTTCAGGAAATTTACCAAAATAAGAATCAAAGTTTTTTGCAATCTGACTATTTAAAAATATCATCATTACTGTTAGGAATTGAAAAAGATATGGTTGCTAGGTAGAATTACAAAAAATAACAGGTCTTTAAGACTTTCAGGAAATTTACCAAAATTAGAATCAAAGTTTTTTGCAATTTGACTATTGAAAATGATCACTGATAAAACAAGGCACCAAAAAGATATGGTTGCTAGGTAAATTTCCAAAAAGTAATGGGTCTTTGAGAGTTTCAGGAAATTTTCCAATATAAAAATCATATTTTTGAAATTAAAGTGTTCATACTAGCTGATGACATTAAAGAGTTGCTTAATTATATGATTTCATGTTAGAATTTCAAAACTTATTGGTCTTTGACATTTTCAGGAAATTTACCAAATTTGGCACCGAAGCCAAATTATAAATTCTTATCTTGGATTCCAAAAGCACTTTAAGTAATTCCCCATGAAAATGTAAACCACAAAATGGAAATTATACATGAAGTTCCAATCATATGCTGAGTACTTATTGTTTTAAGTTTTTTGGTCCCTTAAGGGCATGCCCCCAGGGGTCATACCAAATGTCCACCATCATTAGCAAATTAGATAAACATAATGGAACTCATATCGAAAGTTTCAGCTTCCAAACATAAATACCTCAGAAGATTTCACATATTACTGGATAACTCGAAATACAATTTCGCTCATTATTCCGCCCTAAGGGCAAATTTCAAAATTCCGAAACCTTCGGCACAGACAACTTTTATAGTGTTACTTAAACCCTTAAAACCAGGTTTCTGCAACTTAAGGTGTAAGAGGAGTTCTAGCTGAATCGCTTTTTTTCGTTTTTGGACCCCTAGAGGCCATGCCCTGAGGGTTCATACGAAAATTCCGACGCCCTCTGTGAAGTTGCCACATAATATGTGAGTTGATTCCCGGATTTCAACTTTCTAGCCCAAATAGCCTTGGAGATTTCTCCGCAAAAATTCATTTTCGCCCATAATTTGCCCCTAGGGCGTTTGACAGAAACTCCGAACCCCTAGCGCGCTAGTGAAGATCATACTCTAGTATGGTGCCAAGTTTCAAATTTCTACCTCTCATAGATCCAGAGCTATCGGGGAGCACTACACACATACGTACGTACGTACGTACATACGAACGGACTGCAATACATAACCCCCCCCCCCCCCCCCCC
>MJUU01055274.1:82811-95434 GCA_002080025.1 Modiolus philippinarum | reverse complement strand
ATAATTAAATTCCAGAAAACTTAAAGTTAATAAAAATGTTTCTTTCGCTATTTGATAACAATCAGAGATATTAATACTTAATATATGCAGAGTCTTAATTATATCAGATACACGTGTAATTATATGTCTCTGATACATACCTTCATGGATTAAAAAAAAATGTGCTTTTCTGACTATGATAAATAAATTAATTTATAACTATTTATATAATTACACTGTGTTCAAATTCTTTGACACAACAATAAACAATAACTTAGCATGAAATTTGCAGCATTGCTGTCTTAATATGTCTCTATAAAACTTTGAAATTTTTTATTTCAAAGGCCCCACATGAGGCATAACAGTACAACATTACACATGTAAAATATGGAACAAACATATATACATATAAGAATTAGTATATGCGGATGGAAGTAGATAATACAAATTACTAGTTATTAAATAGAGATATAACAATTTTACGAAATTTTGCCAATCCAACAAATATCATGTCTCTATCAAAGTTAGATTTATAAAACGCGCGAAATTACCTCCCTTGATCGGCACTCTTCTATGCTAGCTACAGACAATAATACATTTTGAGAATGACTAATTTATTATCGTAGATCTTTTGTTATTTTTAGAAGGTTTTCATGTAACATATGCATAATTCAAGAAAAGGGACATATGGTTTGCTGCATATAATTATTACAGGCTCCAAACATGTAAGTTTCGGGTTGAAATTGACTACTGTAATTATGAATGCATTGCCATTGTTTTGATACGTCTATGATTTTGACATTTGTATACATACATATTTATAACGCAGGCCTCTACATTAATTTGGAATTATCCACCAGACAAGTAAACTTAAAATCTACTCGTGCAAAATGAATTTTTACTTGTCCAAACAGTACAGAATGCCATTTTCTTTGACTTTTTCTCTTGTCCTGTGGGCAGGTAGTTCTGAACAGGGACTATACCATGTATACACTCTCCTAGTTACGTCTATGAAAATTGTCATATTGACCCTACTGTGTACCTAATGCCTTTTTATGGGATTGTTGATATTTAAAGCATTTTTTTCAGGGCTTGGAAGTTTGTATTTCTTTCAAATGTGTGTACCAACATTCATGCCACATGCATCAACCATACATTCCATCACTCATTTTTTATTGGCCCTATAGCATCCATTTAACATTTTCTCTTAAATTTAATGTTCCTTCTGAGTACCTGTTGCTTTTTCTTATCATATTATGAATATTATAGTCATTTTTTCAGGGCTTGAAGAGGGTCTTGATGGGGGGTACCTTTCCCGAAATCCCGGCAAAATTTTCTACACTTTCCCGTTTCACGGACGGGAAAATATTTTACACGGACTCAATTTTCGTCAGTTCCTGCTTCATGCTGGACATCCTTTCCCGTTTTCATGTGCACTTTTTTCCCACGATCCCGTTTCCCGCTTGCTTAAAAAGGTCAATCCCACTTCCCGCTTATATCCCATCAAGACCCACCTTGAAGTAAGGGTTTATTTCGAGTGTGTTGACATACCTTCTCGCCACACACGTCATCCGTGCCTTGCATCACTCATTTTTTGTTGGTCAAATAGCTACCAATTAACATTTTTTGTTAAATTCAATGTCCCTACTACATTTGTATGTACCTGTTGCATTTTAGTAAGATTGGTAATTTTTTAGGCATTTGTTCAGAGCTTGAAGACATGGCAGTATTTTCATTTATTATTGGCTGAAGTTTGTTAGGCCATAATAAAAAATATGCTTGTTGGGCGTTAGCTGCCCGACCCTAAAAAATGCCTGCGACCGGAAAAATTTTTTGGGGTTCATGGCATTTCTTTTTTTTTTTGGTTTGTGTTTGTACCCAATGCAAACGCATCCGATTGGTCCAAAGCTCCGGAAACGGTCATATTTGTCGGACATGACCGAAAGAAATTTGTTCGGTTCAGTTTGAAAAATCAGTCCTCTGTCAGTCAGGGGTAGGACTTAAATAAGTTATAAAAATGATAACTGCATCAAGTTAAAAAAATTCATAATGTGGGTTATGTCCCTTATAAATATAACTCAAATGAGTTATAAAATTTTCAGACTTGAGTTGTGTCCCTTTCTTATTATAACTCAAATGAGTTATATTTCTGTTTTTTATACTTTTTTGACCATCTTTCAGTGCAGATTACTCAAAATTGACATCATAAAGTACATAAATGATATTGTATGGTTTATTGCTTGAGCATTTATCTAGAAGATGAAGTGAAGACCTTTCTTAAATTTACCCCTGGGCTTTCAATATTGACTTCCATAAGTAAAAAAGTGCTTATTTCAGACTTAATGAGATGAAATGAATCATTTTATTGTTTGGATTGCAAAAGTTTCTGTATTTCCAATACAATTAATAATGTGTAATAAGTTATTTTCAAAGAAATGTTTATTTAACTTAAGATTTGTGGAAGTAACTTGTTTAAGTTACAGTAAAATTTTGATTCTATTGAATAACTTATTTGAGTTATAAAAAAAGGGGGAATAACTCAAAAAAGCTAACTTAATATCTGAAACAAGTTATATTTTTGTTACTTGTTTAAGTCCTACCCCTGACTGTCTGTTGTAAAAAGATCGGTATATTTTTCACTGAACTCGTGGTATCAATCATGATTACATAAATCTCATTATGGAATCAGTTCCTGGCTTAAATTAAGGAACTAACTACCACTGAAGTTTAGTTGACACGAATCGATATCGACCACGTGCGCTTGCTTCACCTGTAGCTTAAACCTCATCCGAATCTTTTCAGCATCAAACGGGATAAATCAACAAGCAGTTGGAGAACATTTTGAATTTTAAAAAAGGAATCATGTTTGAATTAGTATAGATGACGACCAATTCATGCTACGAAAATAAACTATTTTATTATTACCGCATTATTATCATTACTGCGCATGCGTGGCTTTTACTGCAAAAGTGAAAGTGGATTTCCCCTTTCATCACGTTGACAAACTGGGCGAGATATAAGTAACAATTTTGTATAGATATTTTATTTAAGAAATAAATAAAAGTAGATGGGAAAATTAGGAATCTGTCTATTGCAGGTCAATATTTACTCTTAACATTGCCAAAACCTGCAGTTTCAGCATTTGATGTTATGATGGGAACATTAACAAAGACCCCATAGCAGTTACACTTCCGTCTAATAAATAATTACTTTAATACATATATAGTATTTCAGTCTGTAGTAGGGGTTAGCCTACAGGATGACTATCTGTAAATCAGACTGCTGAACCCATCAACTCCAGTCTTAGCTGCGGAACCGTAGCTCTAGGTCCTTTTGCTAATTTTATGATATTGGCGGTCCGCCAATATCATAAAATTAGCAAAAGGACCTAGAGCTACGGTTCCACAGCTACTCCAGTCTGTGTCTAAAACTGTTGCAAGTGTAAACATTGTTTAATATCAAAAGTTAAAGTAACTAAATACCGAAGTTACTGTGAATTTACTTTCTGTATATGCGCATTTCGACAACTTATGTCTCATCAGTGCAGATAAAATCTAAACGTTTGGAAGACCATAAATTCAAAGATGTTTAAAAACTGATAGAGAACAAATAACCAAAGTGATCTAAATTTAAAGCCAAAATCAGCTAAGGACAGAGCTTTGCGTGAGGGAGATACTCCTTAGTTTTCAATAAAATTTACAAAATTCTAGATAAAAAATAATCGGCTTTCGGGTCAGCACCGAAGTACTGACTACTGGGCTGGTGAATACCCTTGGGGACTAACAGTCCACCAGCAGTGGCATCGACCCAGTGGTAACAAATAACTAAATACCGAAGTTACTGTGAATTTACTTTCTGTATATGCGCATTTCGACAACTTATGTCTCATCAGTGCAGATAAAATCTAAACGTTTGGAAGACCATAAATTCAAAGATGTTTAAAAACTGATAGAGAACAAATAACCAAAGTGATCTAAATTTAAAGCCAAAATCAGCTAAGGACAGAGCTTTGTGTGAGGGAGATACTCCTTAGTTTTCAATAAAATTTACAAAATTCTAGATATTGGAAGGTTTCAAAAATAATCGGCTTTCGGGTCAGCACCGACATGACCGAAGTACTGACTACTGGGCTGGTGAATACCCTCGGGGACTAACAGTCCACCAGCAGTGAATATTTTTTGAACATTAACATTTTGTAGTATATCAAAGTTACAGCATGAATTCAGGCTTTGCCTTGTATTATACAACTAATGGTCACTCGCATGTGCAAGTGATAAGATTTGTCAGTTACCTGCCTATATGAGGTTGATGGTTTCCTTCCAATGATAAATTTTCCACCAACTTTAAAACTCAGTGCTACCATATAATTGAGATACTGTTGAGTGTAGCGGTAAAACCTCAATCAATTTTTAAAACTATTTATATATAGGTGCAGACATAAATGCGGATTTGGCACAAAAAGATCACTTTTATCCAAATAAGATGTGAAATAAAACAATATACCCTTTAAAGCAAGGTAAAAAAATTCCCTTGTCAGGCAAAAAAAAAAAAAAATCCCTACCTACCTACCCATCATCAAAAAGGTAGGGTCGGCAAACGCCCAACAAACAATTTATTAATGGTGGCCTTTACATACCTGTCATCTTTTGGAAATCTCCATGGGGATTTTATTGCGTGTCCCAAAATGTAAAATCCTCAAAAGAGGGTTATTATATTGGTCTGATGGTATAGTTTGTTATCTGTTTATGCTTTAATGTGTTTTATAGTCACATTCAAGCCATTCATTGCTTCTAAATTTTATCATATTGCCTTAAATTTGAAAATTTTACTTTTCATTTTCAAAGCCTCCA
Organism: Modiolus philippinarum; assembly: GCA_002080025.1. Classification (NCBI taxonomy): domain Eukaryota; kingdom Metazoa; phylum Mollusca; class Bivalvia; order Mytilida; family Modiolidae; genus Modiolus; species Modiolus philippinarum. Next base: position 90,605 of record MJUU01055274.1, on the reverse strand, counting down.
TGGGTTTTTCATCCAGAATGGGGGTTACATGACAGGTATGGTTATGGTGTTGTTAAAAGACCAAAATGGCTTGTGTTTTGATACAATATTTCTGGGTTTTCATTTATTTTTCATTTTTTTTTTTATTTTAAAAAAATGACTTGTAAAATTTAAAACAATTTAATCATGCTTTCGGTTTAATTCAACTTATTAAAATACGAAACTACGGGACTTTTAATTTACTACTAGCTCCGTACGTATGTCCAGGTTTGTTCGATTTTTATCGAAGTGACACATCCCTGTAATGTATAGTCCCTGTTCTGAATTTTACTTGTCCAACATGTCCAATTCCATTTTGGACTGGTAGGGACAAGTGGGACAAGCCTAATGTAGAGCCCTGTAACCATGATAGTATCCGTGTTTAAAATAAGTAAGGGCACAATAAAATATGAGAAAAAACTTATGTTAACTCATTTTGCATATTTTAGGCATGTTTTCCCATTTGATGGTACTTGCACAGTTACATGTTTGCAAAACTTGGTACACACCCTTCTGATCAGAATATGATACTGTTTATATAGTATACATGTACATAAACAATGCAGCTGTTCTTTGAAGCTAGTGTTTGGTTACAAGCAAAGATAGTCTGCATGTAACTCACTCCCTTTTGAATCAATTCAGGGTGGTGCATGTACATGTACATGTATGAACTCCTTGGCTTGGACAGGCAGGACAGGGACTTATATAACAGTCACATAGTTCCTTGGCTGGGTTACTGAATACACTGCTGTATGGTACATACATGTAGGTAGGTGTTCAGACTGTCTATTCACCTGGGGATCCAGCCATCAAGAAAGGGGGATTCCAATGGTGTTCCAGAAAAGCGGGGTTCTGTTCAATTTTTCACCATTTTTATCAAGTTTTATCTAAATTCTGCACGCTGGAAGAAAAAAGGGGGTTCCAAACCCAGAACCCGCCCCTGCATGCCCTAAATCTGCCAATGCTATTTACAGTACAGAAAAGAACTGTCACATTTTGAAGATTACCTCTCAGAAAAGAACTGTCATGTTTTGAAGATTGCCCCTGCCAATGCTATTTACAGTACAGAAAAGAACTGTCACGTTTTGAAGATTGCCTCAAATCTCGCACGAGATTTGCCAAAATAGTCAAAGATCAAAGGAAAAAATTAAAAGATCAAAGGAATTCAATGCAAATTTGGATAAGCTTTGCATGAATCTTACGCAGATTGCATGAGACTTGAAGGGCTGCATGCAACATAAAATGTACATGTACCGGAACATGTATACAAGATTCTCAACAGGTGTAAGGGTACAGGTGATGCAGTTGTCATCTATGCCTGTATCACTGAAATGATTGAAAGCTATCAGCATGCATATGGGACTCTCACTTTATCATGTTTATATCTAGTAGAATATTCCAAACTATCACAGTTTTCGGGAAAAATGAAAATATGTGGTATTTTTTTCTAGGGCTGAAAACCATTTAAAGGTTTTTAGCACCAATAATTACATGTACTTGCACATGTAACATTTATTGTAGGGCTAAATAGAGTCCTTGATGTACCTTGTGATTTTGTATTCATGTAGGGAAAATAAAAGTAGAAATGTCACTACCAGTACAACATTTACCATGTACATGGTCACGCCGTGATCAAAAACAAAATGTTCTATATTTTATCGCTAATTCACATAATGATAAATAAAACTGCATATTAACATGATTAAGTGGAAAAAAGTTGAAATTTCTATTTTAGCACCGTTAATCTACTGTTAATTGCAATATTTTTTATGGATTCTTCATTCAACGTATTAAGTGTATGAACACTACAAATAGTACAAAATATGAAGTCAGCATAGCAACCCGCACGTGACACCTTCACAGTGACCTAATAATTTTGTGATAATGTCCAGTTCAGTGATACTGAGATTATCAGTCTCTATAGATCAAAGGAAATTCATACAAATTACCGATAAATCATGTATGTATGCAAAATAAATATATCAAAAATGCTACAAGACCAATGAAAAAATTACATTGCATGGCCTTTATCACCCCCCTAAATGTCTGTCTTATACTCTCATCAAAAAGTCTTTATTAACAGTGTGCAATGTGTATCATTTGTGTATTTGATTTTTTTTTTCATAAAAAATTTCATAAGGTAATTTCACTTTTGCCATGCTTCTTGCGTCTTTGTGAACCAGTCTTTAACTAAATTAAATGGTTCTTGTATTATATTTTCAACAATTTTGTGGAAGAAAGTCAGCAGATTTATACCAAATAATATTTCTTGATGATCAGTTTAAAAATAGAGCAGCACGCTTTTTATAAGTATATAATTGATACAGGAAACACCGTGACAGACAGGATACAAACACTTTTACTCAAGAGGATCGTGGTTAATTTTACACGTCTTATAGATTGTATAGTTTGAATACAAATGATAATGTTTTTATCAGGACAAATATAGCACCTGGTTTATTGGGTTTCACCTGTCATTTTGTAGATAATGGGGCAAATACTAAAGTATATGAAAAATTCTTTATTAACCAATCAAGGGCCCTCAATGGGACATATGACAATACAAACATACATGATTAAAGAATAACAAATCATACACAACAAATATGTATGTGGATAAACTTCTTACTGTAGGAACGATCACAGTTGGTGTCGTTAACCGCTAGCCCTATGCTAGTCTGTGGCTATTATAAAATTATAAGTCACTAGCGTTTTCTTTTTGAACATATATAGAATCTTCTGTTTTGGCTAGTAAAAGCAGTACATTGACCTTACACTGACCTTACTATCCCCTCTTTGCTAGTCAATCAAAAAGTTTTTGGCACAGGCTGGATCAAAGCACATATCAGTAAAGTTATGGCAGTATCTATGATTTGGCAAATTATCACGATGTGACACTACATGTAACTCCAGTCCTCTCTCCAAAGTCTAGTAAATTTGAAAAAAGGACAACTTAATTTTTCAAATGGCAGTCCTTTTGGCTGTAAAAAATTCTGGAAGCTCTATTTACATTGGGCTGGTAAAATGTTGACAGGGCTACTACTATTGAAATCAGGCATATATTATTCCTTTTATCTAGTTATTGTTAAACCCTGGGCAACTGCACATGTTTTAAGTAAAAACTTATCTAGAATTCGAAGAATTAGCATTATGATTAAGGAAGGAAATGCGGTAAATGTCAAGGAGACAACATCCCATCTCCAGGTTAGAATGACCCAAAACAAAGCATCTAGGTGTCACTGTACATGTACAGTCTTCAACACAGTGTGGAACCTCAAACCATATTGCATGCCCTAAATAGGCCCCAAAAAAGTAAAAAGTGAATAAATCAATTGAAACAAACCACTTCAATCACATGAACATCAAGAAACTAAAATTTTATAAGAAGACAAGTACAAGGACAAATTATTATAATAGAACTATATATGTTTAAACTCAATAGTCCTGAATTTCGGTATTGCCTGCAAAGAAATGTATGAGCATACATGTACATGTGTACACTCTAAATTTGTTTTTAATGTACCTCATGCCTCAATATAGCCAGTTGCAGATCCAGGATGGCCCCTGCCCTCCTTTGGGTTGGAAAATATTTAAAATTCCTAGGGGTTTTTCAGACAATTGTGTTCTGGGCCCCCTTATTGAAAAATTTATGGGTTGGGCCCCCTCTTAGCTGAAGTTTGGATCTGGCACTGATAGCTTGAAAACTGCTGAAATTGGCATTAAACATCAATCAATCAGTCAACTAAGCAAAATGCTAAAATATCCTTACAATGTCAGGACTCTGGCGGACCTAACAGACCTAATATTATGGTTTGGCGGGATAAAAACTGTTACTAAATATATTGAGTTCAGATTTTTTCTGTCTAATATTGTTAGATTTGATCCTTTCAATTTTGTTCCCTAAGAATGTTTCTATTGGAAAATTTTTAATATTTAATGTTAAGGTTTTAGTATCAGAAATCATTGATACACCCAATACGGGACTTCTGAGTCATTTTTTACCCGGTTGCCAATTCTGATACTATACTAAAAAAAAATCAATACATGGAGAGGGAACCACTAATTAATGAACACTGTCGAGCTAAGGGTGATTTATATTGTATCTGTTGTAGCGCTTCAGGTTAATTGTTTTTCGTCAATTAAAATTTAATAAAAGAATTGTCAGGAAGGAACAGTTACAAGTATACACCTCAATTTCAAAAATATTTTGTTTTTAATGTGGTATATATTTATTTCAATGTGTCAAGAATCCAGTCACTCTGTCTCACTGGTATAATTTGAGGTGATCGTTTCCGCCTTCAATGACACAAGAGTTCCTATCTCGAAAGTCCCGTATTCAAGTTTATTTGGATCTATTATAATGGGCTAATTGAAACCAAATACATGTAGCACATATAATATAATCAATAATTACTTACTGAAAATCTGAAAATAGGATAATCTTACTGAATTAGCACAAAAATGGTAATCAAATAAGCAAAAAGGNATAATTGATACAGGAAACACCGTGACAGACGGGATACAAACACTTTTACTCAAGAGGATCGTGGTTAATTTTACACGTCTTATAGATTGTATAGTTTGAATACAAATGATAATGTTTTTATCAGGACAAACATAGCACCTGGTTTATTAGGTTTCACCTGTCATTTTGTAGATAATGGGGCAAATACAAAAGTATACATGTGTGTATGTGGACAAACTTCTTACTGTAGGAACGATCACAGTTGGTGTCGTTAACCGCTAGCCCTACAGGGGGTGATTTAGAAATGAATTGTCAACTTGCCCATCGGACAAGTTTCCAAAAAATATTACTTGACCTTCCAGTAATGAACTTGCCCTTCCACATTCTAAATTGAAGATAAATAAAATTTCAACTAGACAAGTGGGCAAGTCAGCATCAAATTTTACTAGCCCTGTGCAGATTTTACTTGCCATGGGAGAGCGGGAGAATGCTTAAATCGAACCCTGGCCCTATACTAGTCTGTGGCTATTATAAATTATAAGTCACGGCGTTTTCTTTTTGAACATAGAATCTTCTATTTGGGCTAGTAAAATTGAGTTCAGGCTAGTAGTACATTGACCTTACACTGACCTTACTAACCCCTCTTTGCTAGTCAATTAAAAAGTTTTTGGCACAGGCTGGATCAAAGCACATATCAGTAAAGTTATGGCAGTATCTATGATTTGGCAAATTATCATGATGTGACACTACATGTAACTCCAGTCCTCTCTCCAAAGTCTAGTAAATTTGAAAAAAGGACAACTTAATTTTTCAAATGGCAGTCCTTTTAGCTGGAAAAAAATTCTGGAAGCTCTATTTACATTGGGCTGGTAAAATGTTGACAGGGCTACTACTATTGAAATCAAGCATATTATTCCTTTTATCTAGTTATTGTTAAACCCTGGGCAACTGCACATGCACAAGTTTTAAGTAAAAACTTATCTAGAATTCGAAGAATTAGCATTATGATTAAGGAAGGAAATGCAGTAAATGTCAAGGAGACAACATCCCATCTCCAGGTTAGAACGACCCAAAACAAAGCATCTAGGGGTCACTGTACATGTACAGTCTTCAACACAGTGTGGAACCTCAAACCATATAGCATGCCCTAAATAGGCCCAAAAAAAGTAAAAAGTGAATAAATCAAGGGAAAAAAACCACATCCAATAACCCGAACATCAAGAAATTCAAATTTTATAAGAAGACAAGGACAAGGACAAATTATTATAATAGAACTATAATGTTTAAACTCAATAGTCCTGAATTTCAGTAATGCCTGCAAAGAAATTTATGAGCATACATGTACATGTGTACACTTTAAATCTGTTTTTAATGTACCTCATGCCTCAATATAGCCAGTTGCAGATCCAGGATGGCCCCGCCTTCCTTTGGGTTGGAAAATATTTAAAATTCCTAGGGGGTTTCAGAAAATTGGGTTCCAGGCCCCCTGTTATTGAAAAATTTATGGGTTGGGCCCCTCTTAGCTGAAGTTTGAATCTGCCACTGATAGCCTAAAAACTGCTGAAATTGGCATTAAACATCAATCAATCACTCAACTAAAATATCCTTACAATGTCAGGACTTTGGTGGACCTAACAGAGCTAATATTATGGTTTGGCGGGATAAAAACTGTTACTAAGTATATTGAGTTCAGATTTTTTCTGTCTAATATTTGTTAGATTTGATCTTTTCAATTTTGTTCCCTAAGAATTTTTCTATTGGAAAATTTTTAATATTTAATGTTAAGGTGTTAGTATCAGAAATCATTGATACATCCAATACGAGACTTCTTAGTCATGTTCAACCCGGATGCCAATTCTGATACTATACTAAAAAAAATCAATACATTGAGAGGGAACCACTTATTAATGAACACTGTTGAGCTAAGGGTGATTTATATTGTATCTGTTGTAGCGCTTCAGATTAATTGTTTTTCGTCAATTAAAATTTAATTAAAGAATTGTCAGGAAGGAACAGTTATAAGTATACACCTCAATTTCAAAAATATTTTGTTTTTAATGTGGTATATATTTATTTCAATGTGTCAAGAATCCAGTCACTCCGTCTCACTGGTATAATTTGAGGTGATTGTTTCCGCCTTCAATGACACAAGAGTTCCTATTTCGAAAGTCCCGTATTCAAGTTTATTTGGATCTATTGTAATGGGCTAATTGAAACCAAATACATGTAGCACATATAATATAATCAATAATTACTTACTGAAAATCTGAAAATAGGATAATCTTACTGAATTAGCACAAAAATGGTAATCAAATAAGCAAAAAGGGGGTATGCTGATCAAATAATCTTTGAAAATTTACACCAGTGCCTCTCTTCTCCCCTAGTATATTCAGTTTACCAAGAAACCTATGAGCAGACTTCGGACATACCTGCCTTAATATCCCTATTAATTGGGCGTTTTTCCCCACGATAACACTGAATTTGGAATTTTCAAACAGCCATTATTTCTTCCTTTCTAAACAAATCATTCATAATTTTATTGAATGATAAAAAACATCAGAACAGTTGATTTGAAGCCCATTTTGTATGTTTAATGGTTTGCTATAGGAGATGTCTCACTGCTCAAAACCCACATGAGCATTTTCAAAAGTTGGCAGGTATGTTTAGATAATTTGAAAAACATTCTAATATGACGGTCTTCGTTTGCTTTGTATCCAAACCAGTGGTAAAAATAATATTTACTTACTGGTAATGTCATGATCAAATGACGGTACTTTCGATAACGTCATAGATAGTTTTACATCAGTTTTTGCAACGTCAGAGACCAAATAGCGACATAAAATGGTGTTTATTTCATGTGTATTACTATGAATTCTTCTTATCAAAACTTTGCGAGTGTCCTATTAGAATCGAAATAATTAACATATATTTATATTATTTTTACCACGGGCTGGCACTTTATGGTGAATATTTTACCCTGAGCGACCAGCGAGGGGTAAAATATCAGCATAAAGTGCAAGCCCGTGGTAAAAATAATATAAATATATGGCTACTGTTAATTATTTCTGAATTGACACATATCCCTTTCGAAGTTATATTCCATAAGATACCACCAATTTTCATATGTTTTGGACAATGATATCTCAATGACTAAACAATAATGGCTCAGTAAGGTGTAACCAAATGCAATTTCAGACTTCCCTGATATATTAATAGGGAGTGAAAGAATAAACAGAAACTTTACTGTTTTAGCATGATATATCAAAGACTTCAGTAATTACTAATAAATAGCAAATGATACAATATTTTGT
>MJUU01055274.1:24069-40069 GCA_002080025.1 Modiolus philippinarum | reverse complement strand
AGAGGAAGCTCCCTATCGTTTTATTTTGTTGATGGATTTTTCGTTCCACAGTTATAGTACTTTGATTATTTCAAAAAAGTATGAAATTGCAATTTCTGTCTACACATCGATATTCTTTTATTTTAAGACATCACTACCCCTAAAACAATATACATTTTTGACTGTTTAACATCAGATGAAATAATTGATATATATCGGAAGTCCCTTGTCATGTTTGTTCATATGGAGTTTTTAATTTCAAGAATCATTTAATCAGTTTGCTTTAAAGTGGGGACGTGCATATCATGCGCTCTTGGCGCAGCTGTTTATTTTTTATTCTTTCAAGTTACCTTTTAAAAATACCTTAAAAAATATACAAAAAAATTGGGGTCACAAGCTGTGATTTTGAATAATTTTAAATAAATTTTCATTTCAGATATCTATGTAAAATTTGATATTTGAATGCCTTTCATTTTTCTAATATCCCTTTCTTAGATATTTTGTCATCAAATTGTCATGTTGGTAATGATGGTGTATTAGCATGAAGCAGGATTGGCCTTTTTAAGTAAGTGGGAAACCCCATTGTGGCAAAAAAGTGCACATTAAAACGGGAAAGGTTGTCAAACATGAGGCAAGAACCACTGAAAAAAGAGCCCATGAATGGGAAAAGGTGGACTCTTCTCAAGAGTCATTGTAAAATAATTTCTTGTTCAGGAAACGGGAAAGGTGGGGAAGATTGATGGGATTTTGGGAAAGGGACCGCCATTGAGACTCCCTGCAAAATTCACGGAAAATGCAGAAGATTTATGTTGTCAGTTAAATAGTTGAAATGTTTCACTGAATAAAATATTTGGATATTCAAAAACAGAAATCACCAAACAACAGGAAGACCAAAACTTAAAAGTGACAGAAGACGATCTACATTATTACAATTCTTTTATATAGGTGTTTGTGTTGAGTATACTATTTATTTAAGTTCCAGGCCTCTTTCTATAGGTGAATTATGAACTCTTCATGTTTTTTATAGGTTTAGATGCTGAGGGTATGTACAGAATTGCAGGTTTACATGATGAAGTGGAATGTATAAGAATGGCATTTGATAAAGGTAAATTGTAGATGGAACAACGGCAGTAGAATACCGAAGGAACAAAGGGGTGATATTCACAAAAATCGAAGTCCAAAGACAGGGCAAAAACGAGAAATTGTTACATTAAAATAGATATTATAATTTTTAGTGCAAAGAAATGGAATAGTCAGAAAAACAAGAAATTTTCAGGAGTTTATCGATGTGTAAATGCAACCTTCACTCACAAACTTTACATACTCCTTCAAATTTTTATTCAGTTTTTTTAGGAGTCGGAAGCATTTAAACAAGGATTAAGTCTAAAGTAAGTTTCATCTAGCTGAGTCTCTCACTTTTTGGCATCTCCTAAACACTATGATAATATTAACAAAATGTCTAGTTCAAAATTGAATTTAACTATGCTTACAACAATTGAATTTTCATTACGATGGGTTCTTTTACATGTAACCATTTGTTCTGTGTTCATGTGGAAATAGGCCTTTTTTGGACCAGAGTTAAAAGTTCTGATGGGTTCCAAAATAAAATGGTTCAAATACTTATAGGTAAATGATTTCTTTTGTTTTATGTTTATTAATGCATTTTCATATAAAATCATTTTTAAAATTTCACATTTAATAAAAATCTCTACTTCTACAACCAAAAATGCTTATAATGGCCAATGCTGTCATCCCTAAAATGGTTCACCCTCATCCATTGAGATTTAATTGTTTGTCCTTCAATAAGGCAAGGAAATCCATGCAGCGATAGGACTTGTTAGACTACAATTGTTATACACAACTCATAGGATTTGTAAGTCTCATTATGTGATACTTATAGACTCATGATTAAATTTTGATCTTTAAGGTGAGGTTTCTGAATCTGGTAAAATATTCGGAACTCCTTCAGATTTTTCCTTTAGAATAGCATATATTTTTTTGCCCCATAACCCCCACTTTTCTTTTCATAAAAAGTTTCAATACATGATTTTACATCATTTTACAAATTTTGTACAAAATGTAGATTGACTGCCTCCTTATAGTTTTAATGTAATTGTAAGGTAAAAAGCAAAGGGAGCCTTTCCCACCATTTTTTTGATTGTTGAATATTTTGAAAACAAGCTCCATGACCTATCAATATTTTTAGATGAACGAGTTCTTCTACCAATACTCTCTTCATTTTTAGTATCAATTCTAAATTGTAGATTTAATTAATTTCACCTTACTACATCCTTAAGTGTCCTCCATGGGACGTCATGTCCAAGGATTTTTATTTGTCAAGATAAGACTAACTATCATGATATAGCTGAAATGCTGCTGAAAGTTGCAAAAAAAAACGAATCAAAAATAAGACTTACTATAAATAGATTTTTAATTGGAAGAACTATTGATTTCTTGCAGTTAATATCATAAAATGCAGTTCAAAGCGTTATCATACAATTAATGACTTTGTTATAAGTTGCTATTGTGATTTATCAACCCAATAAAATGTCATATTCACCAAGCCGTAGGCGAGGTGAATATATATTTTTGAGGGTTGATAAATCACGATGGTGACTTATAACAAAGTCAGTAATTGATTTATTACATGAATAAACTTGTTTTTAGAGTAGGCACTCTAAACATCTTTTGTGACCTGCACCATATTTATATTTGATATACCGTATAACTGGAAATATTTGCGGTAATCTAATTTTCGCGTTTTTTCGTGGTCACCAGAAGACCACAAAAATTAAATTCGCAAAATAAAATAAAATTATTGGCATTGAAATTACCTTAAAAACAATTAAAAAAGGATATTGATAATAAATGCCTCAGTTAAATATTTCATATAAATAGTATTGTGCATGGATATGTCAAGAGTGTTGTGGTCAATTTATTTTAATTAAATGTTCAAAATTGTTCCGATGACTAACGATAGATAACAGTAGTTTTTGCAATTAGGATAATTTTTGCTTGTGAATTAATTTAACTTTAAACAATTTGATTTCGAAACACCAATTAATTAGCTTTGATCTCTTTTCTTTTGTTTACGATTTATTAAGTGACATTTGGGATTAGAAGATCAGACAATGTTTTTAGGGATTAACCTCTTAGATATTCATCTGTCACTTGCAATTATTGACTAGTTTAACTGTTATTTATACTTTACCTGTAAGGGCTGTTCCAGAAAAATTGACATGGGGGGTTTGAAGGCACTTTTTATTGACCCCCACCACCCATAGAATTCTTCCCCATATGTACAATACAAAAGGATGAAGAAAACACAACCACCCACAGCAATTTATATAAAGTGCCATCAAAGGGTCCCAGACCAACATTTCTGGAACAGCCTTAATTAAAAGTAAAATGAAAGCTTGGCAAAACATGCAATAAAAATATCACACATCGACACCCTGTATTTAATTTCTATGGAAAAATAATTTCATAGCCGATTTCCATTTTACAGAACTGTCACTAAGGTTAAGAGAGGCACACTTTATTTTTTTACAGCTAGCAAGTGACCGCTAAAAATGAATTCCGCCATAAAAAGATGCGCATTTTACCCTCAAACCGCAAAAATTACGTTCCTAAAAAATTTCCGGTAATACGGTAAGTAAAATTCTCAAAATTAAATATTATATTTTCCCAACAACAAAATAAAAAATAAAAGTGGAATTTAATTACTGGTGTAATTATACCCCCACAAACAAAGTTTGGGGGTATATAGGAATCAACCTGTCTGTCTGTCTGTCCGTCCGTCTGTCCACACTTCTTGTAAGCGCAACTCCTCTTAAACCACTTGAATGATTTTGATGAAACTTTACACAAAGGAAGGATACTATATGGAGATGTGCATGAATGAATATAATTATTGTCCGAAACCAGGAAGGGGAGATAATTTGACTTTGACTTTTCGTAGATTCCCTATGTATATGTTATCTCGTAAGCGCAACTCCTCTTAAACCACTGAAAGGATTTCGATGAAACTTTACACAAAGGAAGGACACTATATGGAGATGTGCATGAAGGAATATAGTTATTGTCTGAAACCAGAAAGGGGAGATAATTTGACTTTGACTTTTCAAAGATTCCCTATGTATGAGTTACCTCGTAAGGGCAACTCCTCTTAAACCACGTAAAGGATTTTTATGAAACTTTACACAAAGGATGGACACTATATGGAGATCTGCATGATGGGAAAATAATTATTATTCGAAATCAGGAAGGGGAGATAATTTGACTGTCTTTTCGTAGATTCCTTATGTATGGGTTACCTTGTAAGCACAATTCCTCTAAAACCACTGAAAGGATTTTGATGAAACTTAATACAAAGGAAGGACACCATATTGAGATGTGCATGAAGGAATATATTTATTTTTGGAAACCAGGAAGGGGAGGTTATTTGACTGGGACTTTCATTGATTCCTTTTGCAATGATTTTTTGCACTTGGATAATTTTTCAAAGAAATAATTCAAAGTGTAGATATTGTGAAATCAAGTTTTAAGAGAGAAACACTCTTTTCATTGTTTCCCTCTTGAAAAGTTGTTTTCAAAGTGATGTAGTGAAATTTCTCTAACACTTATGATTTTTGTGTAAAATGTCAAAGAGGCACAAAAAAGGATGAATTTTATGTTTGTCTGATTTTTGACAGAGTATTTTTTTTGGCACCCTTATGAAAAGTTCTTTTTTGAAGATTATATCATTGTGTCCATACTTGTATTGGGTCTATACTTGTATTGGGTCCATACTTGTGTTGTGTCCACACCTGTATTGTGTCCACACCCACTTAAATTTGCACTTAACATATCGATTCAGGCTTCAATGATCGGGGGGTATATTTTTAAAGATAGACGTTATATTTTATTGAGCTATTTCAATGAAATGAAAAATCAGACAATATGATCTTGTCATAGTGTTATTCTACTTTCGTTTTCTATTTTTAGGGGAAAACCATGCACTATCACATTCCGCATGACGGCTGTTGTTCTATTTTTAGAATGTAACCCTAGAACCGGAAATATCACAGTTTAACATGACCTAAAAGTGACTTAGCAACCAATCAGAAAACAGGAAAAATCTATTCATGTTATTAAAGATTTTAAAATTGTTACATACTGATTATTTCTATTTATAGATGGTGAGAATACTGATATTAGTGAAGCCAAATATGACGATGTTCACAGCATTACAAGTGTACTCAAACTTTACTTCCGTCTCCTGCCGATCCCACTCGTTACGTTTGAAGCATACAAAATAATTATTGAAGCAATAAGTAAGTCAAATACACTTACATGTATATAATAGTTTAATATACTGGTCTGAATTACCATATCAGGGCTCACCACACTTCAAAAGAACAGGGAGACTTGAAGTCTCCCTGAGGGTAGAAATAGGGAGACTTCAGGTCATGACAGGGAGACTTGTTTGCGCGTATCCGCAACTGAATTTTCAAGACTTTTGTATTCGATTTACATATACACTTATTCAACAATGGCAATAAATCAGTTTTAATCATTAAAATACCATTGATATTTCAAGATCTACAATGTAGATTTTATATAAATAAAAAAATATGATTTTAGCTACTTATCAATTTTATGTTTCTTTCAACCAAAAGCTTATGGTTGGAGGTGCTCCTGCATTTAGGTTATAATACATGACATAAATTTTCTTTTATTTATCCTCTTTAGTAAATGGGTAGTTTATCACTCAGTTGCTCAAGAGACAGTTGCTAATCTGCTTCATTCTTTTTTGAATGGTTCTCCAAATATTAGAGTGATATAAATAGATTGTTTACGTTTGTTGACATTTTTATATAGACCACTTCCGGTTTGAACTGTAGTTGAAACGTAAATATTTAGGACAATTTCCTATGAATTTTTTAATAAATGTATACTACAAAGTCAATAAGTCTTGATTTTAAAACCATGAGATGATGTAAACAATCTTTGAGCTTTGCAAACACAAGAATAAGCACTAGAAATCTTATCAATTTACTTCCTTGTTACCGGAAATAGAAACTGTTATAATTAGAAGTGTCAAAATGCTCAGGCGACTTGAAATCGCTTTTGGGGGCAACTTTAGGCGACTTGAGGCACAACAGGGCGACTTAATCGCCCTAATCGCCCAGTTTGGTGAGCCCTGCCATATAGCAGGTTAATTTCATGAGTCAAAAATTTTGCGGATTTGAGTGGAAAATGTTTGCCAAAAATTAAAGCTTTTTGAATTTTTCCCGATTATCAAAGATCCTACAATGTATATACATGTATATTACATATGGTATAAGTTCCTATTAATCTAACTGGCTAATACGCTCACGTGATTTTAAGAATATTCAGTATATTTCAGCTTTGTTTCTAATTTTAGGTATATTGACGCCGTGTTTCTATTTTTAAGTATATTGACGCTATGTTTCTATTTTTAGTTTTATTGACGCTACTTGTCTGGTTGGACTTTCAGACTAAAGTTTTTCACTAAGAAAATGTCTATGAAAAAATATTTTAATAAATATTGGAAAACGCTTTACACATTAATGGGAGTTTCCGNTTTATATAGACCACTTCCGGTTTGAACTGTAGTTGAAACTTTGTAAGTCTTGATTTTAAAACCATGAGATGATGTAAACAATCTTTGAGCTTTGCAAACACAAGAATAAGCATTAGAAATCTTATCAATTTACTTCCTTGTTACCGGAAATAGAAACTGTTATAATTAGAAGTGTCAAAATGCTCAGGCGACTTGAAATCGCTTTTGGGGGCAACTTTAGGCGACTTGAGGCACAACAGGGCGACTTAATCGCCCTAATCGCCCAGTTTGGTGAGCCCTGCCATATAGCAGATTAATTTCGTGAGTCAAAAATTTTGCAGATTTGAGTGGAAAATGTTTGCCAAAAATTAAAGCTTTTTGAATTTTCCCCGATTATCAAAGATCCTACAATGTATATACATGTATATCCAAAGTATATATAAAATATTTTGGTGATTTAAGTCCATCCTGGAAAATATGTGAAAATTAAAACTCTGCAAAAATTACCCCTATACAGTATTCAGGGAGTCAAATTTTTTTGATAAATAAATTTTTCATAATTAGCAACTTATATTTCCTTACTTTTTATCATGAAATAATTTTACTCATATCATTTCATCAGAGTAAAGTTTTAATATAAGGTTATTGCATGAACAAGGGGGAATATCGTCCTGAGAAGAATTTTGTATTGCATGTGTGAAATATATTTTAAGAGGGGTAAAATTTCCCAATTTTCATAGTTTTGTAAAGCAAAGCTTAATTTCTGTAAAAAATGGGGAGTTTTGTTGTCAGTGACATTAGGCCATTAAAAGTTAATTCATTATACCCCGCAAACAAAGTTTGGGGGTATATAGGAATCACCCTGTCCGTCTGTCTGTCTGTCTGTCCGTCCGTCCGTCCATGTACCTTGTCAGCGCATGTTCTCCTAAATGGCTGCTTGGATTTTGATGAAATGCTACACAGTTGTAGTACACCATCTGAAGATGTGCATGAAGTGATATGATTGCTGTCCAAAATTTAGAAGGGGAGATAATTCGTCTTTGAATATTATCTGGCAAAAAATGGGGATGAACCTTGTCAGCGCATGTTCTCCTAAATGGCTGCGTGGATTTTGATGAAATGTTACACAGTAATAGTACACCACCTGAAGATGTGCATGAAGTTTTATGGTTCCTGCTTAAAATTTCAAAGGGGAGGTAATTTGACTTTGAATATTTTCTGAAAAAAGGGGGGGGGGGGGGCAAACCTTGTCAGCGCATGTTCTCCTAAACGGCTGCTTTGAGTTTGATGAAATGTTGCACAGTTGTAGTACACTATCTGAAGATGTGCATGAAGTATTATGGTTACTGCTAGAAATTTTGAAGGGGAGATAATTTGTCATAATTTTATTTGGCAATGGGGGGGATGAACCTTGTCAGCGAATGTTCTCCTGAAAATATTACACAGTTGTAGTACACCACCTGAAGATGTGCATGAAGTTATATGGTTCCTGCCCGGAATTTTGAAGGGGTGATATTTCATGTTTGAATATTTTCTGGAGAAAGGGGGAGGTATATCATTGTGTCCACATTTGTTCTGTGTCCATGACTTTATTGTGTCCGCACACACTTAAATTTATACTTGCCATATTGATTCAGGGTTCAATTAGCGGGGGTATAACTGGCTGCCATTCGGCAACAGCCCTAGTTGGTTCTTATTCCTGCCCTCATCCAGTCTGAGGCTAGAAAAAACCCTCATTAACCCTATTTATTGCCATTTCAATAAAATAAAAATAAAAAATCACCTCCTTCACTACATTTATAATGGTTTTTACCATGTAAATAGCTTCCTAATCTATTTGTGACAAATAAACAGATAAAAAAAAATCACCTCACTCCCTCATTAGTTTCAATGAAAAATTGCCTGAGAACCAATTAATTAATTTTGTGTGACCTTGTGAAGTTTGCATCAGTGCAATACCAAAATTTATTATTAAATCCGGCAACAGTTTCAGTTTAAACTAATACTAGGAGAACTCTTGAAGAATAAGAAATTTTCATATTGATGCTTAAAAATAAAAAGAACTACAATATTAGTATTGATCAATCAAGTTCAGATCTCAGTCACTGTACAGTACATGGTAGGGTCGTCAAACCTTGCACTTGCATGCATCTCTGAAAGTATGTCAGCATCCACACAAAATTAGGTCAATTTGACCTACATTTCTGTTTGATTGGATAAGATTTGATTTTTTGTCCCCCGCCGCAACGTGACGGAGGGACACAGAAATGGTCTGCGTTGGTGCGTCCGGGTGTCACGTTTTTTGTGGACGCATCTTCTCAGAAACCGCTGGTCAGAATGCATTCAAATTTTACAGTATTGTTAGTCACCATTAGTACTAGATCATATTGCATCGCCATTTTGATTCGTCAAATCTTGTTGGAGTTATGGGACTTTGATTATTTCGACATTGTTATACAATGGCAAATCTTGTGGACGCAACTCCTCAGAAACCGCTGGTCAGAATTTATTCAAATTTTACAGGATTGTTAGTCACCATAAGTACTAAATCATATCGCATCGCCATTTTGACTTGACAAATTTTACAGGAGTTATTGGACTTTATCGACTTAATGCTTGCTTCAGCTTAGGAACACTTTGTGGGCACAACTCCTCCGAAACAACTGAACCAATTATGCTGAAATTTTGTTTGAAAATATGCCACTGTATGTACTTGATCATATTTTGCCACCATTTTGAGTCAACAATTTTTATACGACTGCAAAAACATTTTTGAGGTTGTATAATGGTATGATACTGGAGGCCTTGTCGGCGTCTGTAGACTCTTCGTTTCCGTGCGATAACTTCAGTTCTAGTTGATCAATCCTTATGAAATTTTAACATAATGTTGCTTGTCACAAAAGGAAGGTTGGGATTGGTTTTGGGTATTGTGGCCCCGCCCGTTTTTTAAAAAAGGGCCAAAAAGGGCCAAATTAGGTGTTTTCATATATTGGGCTGTAGAATATTTATTATTTATTGGATTTTGATGGGGTTTCTTTCAGTGTGATCTTAAGGAAATTTCTAATCGGAGGTATGTCAACGGACCTCNATTTGACAAATGTTACAGGAGTTATTGGACTTTATCGACTTAATGCTTGCTACAGCTTAGGAACACTTTGTGGGCACAACTCCTCGGAAACCACTGAACTGATTATGCTGAAATTTTGTTTGAACATTTGCCACCATATGTACTTGATCATATTTTGCCACCATTTTGAGTTAACAATTTTTAAGGGAGTTATGGGACTTTATCTACTTTATGCATACTACAACATAGGAAGACTTTGTGGACACATCTCCTCAAAATCCAAATAAGGGATTTTGCTGAAATTTTGCTTAGCTGTTTGCCACCTAATGCAGTTGATGATATCCTGCCGCCATTTTGATTCGCAAAATTTTACACTTTATCGACTTTACTGCAGCAGCGGGGGACATAGCTATGCGTAGCAATCTTGTACTTCATATTTTTTATTTCAGTAACTGTATGTGGTATATAAATGTAATCATGCATGTACGTGCATCAGCATCCAGGTCAAGTCAGGTTATTTTGACTGTATGTAACAACCAGGTAAACTTTGTAATTGATTACCTATGTTTTTATATAGGGCTGATTTCCATATTTCATGAACCTTGACCTCTACATTTGTTTATAAAATATTGCAAAATTCCTTAAATGTGATAGATGTAGAGTTTTCATTTTGTGTTGTAGAATATAGTGATTTAAGAAGTAGGGATCAGCTGAACAAAATAAAGGAAGGGTTGTCTAAACTACCTCCAGCTCATTATCAAACATTGAAATACCTGCTAGCTCATCTTGTAAGGTAAGTTGTAAAGATGAGTTACTCAGGATGAGTATCAAGGGATATTCCCCGATTTAATTCGTGGTCTTGATCTGATACAGCGAAACCTGTCTAAACCGAAACCTGACAAAACCGAAACCCTGTCTAAACCAAACCGCTATTTAAAGACCCTTTGTATCAATTTCTATTTATTATGAAAGTGTGTAAACCAAACACCTGTCTAAACTGCACAAAATCTTAAGTTAGGGCCCCGCCACTATGTGGTAGACGCCCTATAGTAATCACTCTGTTCGTCCGTCCGTCCCTCTGTCCGTAACAAAGTCGTGTCCGGGCTATAACTTTTTTGTCTTTTGAGATAGGCTTTTGATATTTTGCATGTAGATAGATCACTTCAAGACGATGTGTCATGAACAATGATTGGTGACCTTTGAGGTTGAACTTTGTCGTCAAGGTCAGATTTTGTCTTTTATAATGACAAGTGGTGTCCGGGCTATAACTTTTTTGTCTTTTGAGATAGGCTTTTGATATTTTTTGCTTGTAGATAGAACACTTCAAGACGATGTGTCATGAGCAATGATTGGCGACCTTTGACCTTGACCTTTGTCGTCAAGGTCAGATTTTTGCTTTTATGATGACAAGTCGTGTCCGGGGTATAACTTTTTTGTCTTTTGAGATAGGCTTTTGATATTTTGCATGTAGATAGATCACTTCAAGATGATGTGTCGTGAACAATGATTGGTGACCTTTGACCTTGACTTTTGTCGTCAGGGGCAGATTTTTGCTTTCGTACTGACAAGTTGTGTCTTGGCTATACCTTTTTTGTCTTTTGAGATAGGCTTTTGATATTTTGCATGTAGATAGATCACTTCAAGACGATGTGTCATGAACCATGATTGGTGACCTTTGGCCTTGACCTTTATCTTCAAGGTCAGATTATTGCTTACATTCTGTTGATATCTTGATAATATGATGGTGTCCATACTTGTGAAGTGTCCACACTTGTACTGTGTCCACACCTGTATTGTATCCACACACACTTAAATTTGCACATATTATACAGCGGGGCCCACAGAGATGGCTGCCATCTCTCCGATGTCTAGTTCCAAAGGGGTTCGGTTTAGACAGGTTTCACTGTAGTATGAGGAAACATACATGCATTTCTCCTATTGCACAAATGACACATAAACATAAAATTACTGGTTATTGAATTTGGCTTATGTGCACATCTTTACTAGTCCTGGATGGCATTTGGATGATGGTCGCTTACAACAGTGTGAATAATACACCAAAAAGGTCTATGACATCTGTTATTGGTCAGAAAAGCCAGGTCGTCAGTCAAAGAAGGGGTCACCCAAATCAGGTTCTGATGTGCTTAACAATCTTGTATTTTTAAGGATTTTACAATATTACAGTTTTGTTTCACAAAAGGTAACAAGAGTAAACAACAATTAAATAATTCTAAAAAATTCTTATGAACCAAAGTGTACTATATGCAGATGTTCAATTAAGAATAGGATTATTTTCCCACACCATGAAGGGGAGATTTTACTTGACATTTTATTGATTCCTTATGCAAAAATTACCTCGTAAGTTCCACTTGTTATTTTCCAATAAAATGAACAGGATATAATTTGCCTCATTTATTATACCTCACTTTAGCGGGTGTTATATAGTGATCATGATGTCTGTTTGTGCGTTTATCTGTTTAATATCACGTCTGCCATAGGGTATATATTTTTTGGCGACATGTAACTCCTCCTAGACCATTTTGTCAAATTCATTGAAAATTTCACAAAATGATCAGTATATATTGCATTTGTGCACCAGCTATTTAAAAATGTGATTTTACTTGATTTTTTTGGGGGGAGTGATTTTTTAGCTCACCTGGCCCGAAGGGCCATGTGAGCTATTGTCATCACTATGCGTGTGACGTCTGTCGTCCGTCAACAATTTCAAAAATCTTCTCCGCAGAAACCGCTGGGCCAAATGTAACCAAACTTAGCCTGAATCATCACCAGGGTATGCCTTCTCAAAGTTATGTTCAATTAGTTGGCCAGTCAAAAAACATGGCCGCCATTGCTAAAAATAGAACATAGGGGTAAATTGCAGTTTTTTGCTAATAACTCGAAAACCGTTACAGATATCAAAAATCTGACAGGATAAAAATGATCAGTATGATGAGATCTACCCACTGTGCAATTTTGAGGAAAATCTGAAAACCCGTTATAGCCCTTTTTCCGTTAAATTTTCAAAATTTTTGCATTTTTTATTTTTTATTTCAAAAAGTGTAACAGATATGGGTTGAGTGTAAATTGCAAAAATGTTCAGCATATCAATTTCTACTCACCCTGAAATTTTGAAGAAAATCCATAAACCCTTGTAGGAGTTATTGCCCTTTTTTCACCAAATTTTTTTAATTTTCGTATTTTTCAGCTATTATTTCCAAAACTATAGAAGATGAAGGTTAAGTGTAAATTGATGAAATGTTTGCAGTTGCGACTTCAAAACTGATGTTGAAAATTGTTCCTTGACTGCCATTTTCAAAATGGCCGCCAAAAAAAGGCAAGAAAATTCAACATTGTCCGATTTCAATGAAATTTGGTTTCCAAATAGATCTTGATTTTGCGACTTCAAATCCGGTGTTGAAAATTGTTCCTTGACTGCCATTTTCAAAATGGCTGCCAAAAAAGGCGGGAAAATTCATTATTGTCCGATTTCAATGAAATTTGATTCCAAGTAGATATTGATGTTGCGACTTCAAAATCAATGTTGAAAATTGTTCGCTATGGCCGCCAAAAAAGGCGAAAAATTCAACATTGTCCGATTTCAATGACATTTGGTTTCCAAATAGGTCTTCATGTTGCTACTTCAAAACTGATGTTAAAAATTGTTCGTTGACAGCCATTTTTGAAATGGCCACACAAAAAAAGGCGGGAAAATTCAACATTGTCCTATTTCAATGAAATTTGATTTCCAAATAGATATTGATGTTGAGACTTCAAAACCAATGCTGAAAATTGTTTGTTGACTGCCATTTACAAAATGACGTCTCGACTTCAAAACTGGTGTCGAAAGTGGTCCTTAGCAAGAACCTTTTTTGTCAAAAAAAAGCTCAACAAAGAAATATAGTAAAAGATGATCAGACTTTAAAAAAAGTTCAAGATATTGGAGGTGTTCAAGCTACAAAAGTTTGAGAAACTGAAGATCAACTGTATAACTTACAATGTTTCCTTGATTAAGGCAACTGAAAGCCAGGTGAGTGATACAGGCTCCTGGGAGCCTCTGGTTTACTTCTGGAATCAATGGGGAAGCGGGGTAGGGGTATGTTTTTGTGAGCTTTGCTCACAGTTATTCTAGTTTGTAGGAAATGGAGCTGCTTTGGATATCCTTTTGTGGCTTTGCCACAGTAACATCAAATACAAATTTGTATCATGTCTATGAAAATGAAAGTTTATTATTTTATATTTCTTTTATTTCAGAGTAACAGAAAAGAAACCCAAAAACATGATGGGACCTGACAATCTGGCTATAGTGTTTGCCCCAACATTAATGAGAAGTCCAGAACCTGATCCATTTGTCAGTCTGTTAGCTGCAGGACATGAACAAAGATCCATTGAAGTGATGATATCTTGTTATCGGGATTTATTTGCAAGGATCAGTTCACAACACAGTATTGATCAAAGACCTGTTGTAGATCATGTGTAGCATTTAACATCAACTCATTCAGTATCGTTCATTGTTATGTGTAGTGTTCACAGGAAAATTGTCAAGGTTTCAGTATGTTATAACATCTTGTCTAGTGGCATCACATCATATCAGAAGCTTCAGTGACACAGGAACAACCATATTAATATTTTACCATGGCAACAGCCATCAGTTACTCATGTAACATGATTTTTTTTATTGTTGTCTAGGTGTTTTATCTTAATTAACTATAAGAGGTGTAGCCGTATTAACAGTCACCGCTGACGCATTTTAAGTATTTGTTTTCAAACTGTTTAACAATAAGACTAATTGCTATAGCAACCAATGTCAACTTGAAAATTTGTTTAGCTAGCCACCTTTGTGAGAAGTGAATTTGCAAAAAAGCAAAGTGCCATTTAATGTCTTGTATGCTTCACCAAACACATGACACCAGTCTGAGTGCTATAAATATTAAATTTGATTTATGTTTTAAGTATTACTGTGAATTCTGCTTTCCATACAAAATTATGTGATAGATTTTGATATGCTGTCCTTACAAAGTGTTGTATTGTTATTGTGTGAAGACCTGGTAAAAACTGGCCCAGGTTATAACAAATTACAACCAATTCAAAACTAGGTTGTGTTTGTCATGAAAATAACATTGAATTTCATATCTTGACAAAAATGCATACAAGGGAGATAACTGATAAAGCCACATATTTCATCCTAGGCACAGAAATCAAATGAATGCATCTAGATTACAAATTTTTAACCACTAAACCCCAAAATGAAAACAAAATCAATAAAGGAAGATCATTGTATTTTTTTTTGTATAGGGTCTGTAAGTCTCGTCACATGACCAACGTTAATGAATAAGAAACTTGTTTCCCGGGTACCATTACTTATGTAGTTCTATGAGGGAATGGTGGGGTTTTCTATTCACAGATCAAATTAACCATTGAATTCATTTTCTATGAACCAGCATATTTCTAAATTAATGAGTTATGATCTTGATTAACTTAACTTGGGTAGAAATTAAATAGAAATAGTGATTTTCTTGAAGCCCATAGTCTCTATCAACCAGGCTCTTCCAGCTATGGTAGATATCCCAATATAAAGCGTCTAATCAGTCCCAACTTTGTGACATTGAGAAAAATATCCTGGAATTGAAATCGGTTGACTGATTAAATGTGCGTTCTGCATAGTGATGTCATAAGTTTCCGGGTTTAAAAGTGAAAGTAAATTGAGACTTACAGACCCTATTTCAAATTTAATTTACACAAAATTGATGTTATAACTTTATCTAAGAATGTCACCTAGTTTTCATACCAAATACACCACAGTAATGTCAATGCATACATAGAACAATAATGGGTATACAACAGTAATGTCAGTAAATACACAACAATAATGTCACTGAATACACACAACAGTAATAAAACAATTATGTCATTGAATATACAATAAATACTTCAACAATAGTACTGCCATGAATACACAGCAGTAGTGACACTCAACAAACATTTATGTCACTGAAAACATAACAGTGATATAACTGAATACACAACAGTAATGTCACTGAATACACAAATTACACTTAAAACATTTGAAATTTAAGTGAATAAACAACAAAATTGTAACTGAATACACAAAAATAGTAAAAGTATTCATCAATTGATAAGCTTGTGAATGTCTTGAATGACTCGATCAGTATTTATGTAACAAGATGAATATCTATTCTACTGAGAATACTTTTCTTTTTCTATATATATACTATTAGTAATTTGTTTTGCGAGTATGGAATTCTCAGCTTGTATTGCATCGAGTGCGATAGCACGAGATGCAATACTAGCTGAGAAATCCATCCGAGCAAAACAAATTACTAATAGTATTTTTATCGCTAATTCTGTTATTGATATATACCAGATAT
>MJUU01055274.1:0-18449 GCA_002080025.1 Modiolus philippinarum | reverse complement strand
GGGGGGGGGGGCAAACCTTGTCAGCGCATGTTCTTCTAAACAGCTGCTTTGAGTTTGATGAAATGTTGCACAGTTGTAGTACACTATCTTAAGATGTGCATGAAGTATTATGGTTACTGCCTTAAATTTTGAAGGGGAGATAATTCGTCTTTGAATATTATTTGGTAATGGGGGAAGAACTTTGTCAGTGCATGTTCTCCTAAATGGCTGCTTGGATTTTGATGAAATATTACACAGTTGTAGTACACCACCTGAAGATGAGCATGAAGTTATATGGTTCCTGCCCAGAATTTTGAAGGGGAGATAATTTGACTTTGAATATTTTCTGGAAAAGGGGGGAACGAACCTTGTCAGTGCATGTTCTCCTAAACGACTGCTTGGATTTTGATGAAATGTTACACTGTTCCAGTACACCACCTGAAGATGTGCATGAAGGTATATGGTTTCTGCCCAAAATTTTGTAGGGGAAATATTTCATCTTTGAATATTTTCTGGAGAAAGGGGGAGGTGTATCATTGTGTCCACATTTGTTCTGTGTGCAAGACTGTATTGTGTCCACACACACTCAAATTTACACTTGCCATATCGATTAGCAGGGGGTATAAATGACTGCCATCCGGGAACAGCTCTAGTTCAATAAATGATGACAATCTGAAAATAATTGGATCATTGGGGAATCAAAGAACAGTGGAGCCTGTTTAATCTGACACACTATTGGATATTAAAAATGTGTTGGATTATAAAGGATGTCAGAAAAGAAGAGTTTTAAAAGCATTTCAAATCTGTCTTTGTTGGATATGACAGGATGTGGGAATGCTCAGGTTTCTGAATAGTTAGGTTTTACTATATTTCAAATCTTTGTTTTGATAGCTGGGATCAGCATTTTCTGGCTTAACTGCACACATTCCTTGTCAAGTTGGTCCAGACAAAATCTCACAACCTCTTCAGGTTTTGTCAGAAATCCAAGAACCATATGAATCTGTGGCACTGCTATTTTTAAATTGATATGTCAAATTTTGAAGAAGTTGGGATATTTTGGTACCTGAGTGTCTATATAGGAAGAATTTTGTCCAAGGGTAATCTACAAACCCCTAAAGAATATCTTTAACTTTGTGAGAATGCTTCCTACCATATGAAACTGTGCACCTGGTATCTTCAATTTGAATTTCAATTATTGAAAAAGTTACGATTTTGCTTATATTAGTGGTTCAACCAAAACAAATTATGTTATTAATCAATTAACAATGGTGGGATATGGAGTAAATGCAAATGAGACAAAGTCTCTACAAATACATGGTAAAACTTATGAATGGAACAACGCTTTTATTGTTGTTCTTCATCTTGAAGTCACCATGAGGCCTTCAACAATGAGCTTTACTCATACCTCATAGTAAGTTCAAGTACCATTATAAAAGTTAGATTCCAACAAAATTACCAGGATATCATGTTGACATGACAGAAGATTTACTTAAACTATTTACTGGTTTAAGAGGTTCATCAAGCCACAAATAGCTTATCAGATTCTACCTCAGCTTTACTGAAACCTTGGTTACATGATTAGGCTGATCAAAAAAACAGTGCTAGGATTAAATTTACTGTTTAAATAATTTTTATTGTGTTAAACATTAAACTATTCTGTTCAAAATCGTATTTCCTCCGCCTCACTTTAAGCAGGGTGCAGACAACTATGTGTGGATGACAAAAGAGCTGTCAGGTAAGCAAAACCAAGTAATATAGGTGAGGGTTTTCTGTACCGATTTGAAATATTTTTTCGCATCCAATTGAAATGCAATAAAGCAGAAATACAAGCAAACACATTCGTAAGAGAAACAAAAAAAAAACCCAAATCTGTTCATGTCTTTCTGTTTCTCCATTCTGGTCCGCATTTTTAGCTTACCTGGTGAAAGCCAGGGTGAACCATTGCCATCGTCTCTCCCGTCTACCGGGCGTAGACTTTCATTCAAAGATCTCCTTGAAAACTACTTCATAATTATACTAGATATAAGTACAAGTCTCAAAAGTATGCATATATCTAATACAAGAATGGCAAGGCTGCAAACAATTGACAATGTTATTGACAGGTAACAAAAATCTCTATAAAGATTAATTGAAAAAATGAAAGCCAGTTGCAAGAGAAATATTGCCCATCGGATTATTAATATTCCACATGAAAAAGGTTCTACAAAAAAAAAATAAGTCTGCTCTGCAATTTTCAACTTTTCAAAATTTCACATTTTTTAGATTGGAAAAATCACGATAAAACCCTAACATTTGGAAGTCTATTAAAGAGAGAACTTGAATTGTAACCATACATAGTTTCAATATCATTTAATTTCTTTTTTTTTTGTCTTGTTTTATTTAGAAATCTTACCCTACCTACCTATACTTTCAAATTTCATAATTATGTTATATATATATATATAGCACCGCTCTTACGAATTAAAATATTAATTGCACGAAAACCGCGTAGCTGTTTGAGTGCAATAAATATTTTAATCGAAATCTTTATTTGCAGACAAAAGACTCGTTAGAGTCATAGCAATACAGTACAAAAAGAACACAATACAAATCGCATGAAACATACAAAAATCATATCTTTCAAACATTTCAAACTTTCAAAGTTTTTTTTTAATATTAAAACAGTAAATGAATAAGGCGGTGCTTTATATGATTTGTAATATGACCAATGACCAATGAAAAGCGTTTTACCAAGAGTGTGTTAAATATGCTTAAGATTTTTTACTCAACTGGCTATCCCAGGTTGAGCTTTTGCCATCACTTGGCATCCGTCGTCCGTCCGTCTGGCGTAAACTTTTAATTCAAAGATCTTCTTCTCTGAAACCACTTGGCCAATCGGAACCAAATTTGGTCACAATAGTCCTTGGGTGGTCCCTTTTAAAAAAGGTATCTGGCAGGTCTGTACCTCATCCCAGATGGCCGCCAACGGGGATCATAGTTTTAACATTGGACCCTATGGGTAAACATATTCAAAGATCTTCTTCTCAGAAACTACCAGTCCAATTATAACCAAACATAGTCACAATGGTCCTTAGATGGTCCCTTCCAAAAAAGGTATCCAACATCCAAGATGGCCGCCAGCGGGGAACATAGTTTTAACATTGGACCCTATGGAAAAGACATTCAAAGATCTTCTTCTCAGAAACTACTAGTCCAATTAGAACCAATCTAAGCCACAATGGTCCATAGGTGGTCCCATCCAAAAAATGTATCCGGCAGGTCTGTACCTCATCCAAGATGGCCGCCAACGGGAACATAGTTTTAACATTGGACCCTATGGAATATACATTCAAAGATCTTCTGAATGGTGTTCTGTTATGGGTTGTAATGAATGGTGGATCTTTCGGTTGCCATGGAAACCAAACAAGAAGACTGTAATTTTAGAAAAAAAAAGTATTCTGCTAAACGTTATTTTTCGTTTTTCCTATTGGAAATGCCTTTTATCTATGGCAGCCATGGCCCAGGTGGGCGATACAGGCTCTTGAGAGCCTCTTGTTAACATGAATGACAGGTAACAATCAACACAGCCCTAACCGCACAAGTAGCACGTGATTGAAAACGAGTCACATTTCAAGAGGTACTGTTGCGTTGCAGTTTGTAAGGTAAATTAGGTGTTTTATCTTTTGTTATTTCTATCACACACGTACATGTACGTACCTTGTTTGGAGAAATATACTGCACCTGTTTTTTCCTACCCGCTCAATTTAATAATTATCTCAAAATTCAAAATAAAACAACTATTTATTTGAAAAAAAAAATCAAAGCCNGTTAGGTCCAACACAAGACGTTTCCCTACATTATGTAAACAGCTACACAACAATAAGGGGACGATTATCTGATTTTCGGGGTTTGATTTGAAACCAAAAAAAATGTTGCAATACAAATACATGATTTTTATGTGGCATTTTGCGAAAATATTTTTTTCAGATGGACATGAAAATAAATATTTTTTCTAGGTAAAATCGTCCACCCCCACCCCCGAAAAATCAAATGGTCGTCCCCTCATCTTTACATAATTAGCAATTAGTTTCTGCATTTTAATGAACATTTACATCAGTCAATAAAGTCCGATATACCTCTGCCATGCTGGCTGCCTTTTTTATTTGCTAGGACCGTGGGTAGAGGAACCTGGGACTTCTGTCCATACTGAGTTATAAGGTTCCTTTTTAGGAAAGACATTCGCAATGTGTGTTGTATCAGACCATATCCGTTCCTCGTCAATAAAATACTGGAAACAGGAATTTCTCCTGTAAATAACACATTTGACTGGCAATTCGCTGTTTTGGAGCGGGAACTGGTTAGAACAGAAGAAGAATAAACGTGCAAAATTTTACAAATTTGGAATAAAGACATGTATAAAAAGGAACATATAAAAATTATCTTTCTGACAAGAAAGGCCCGAGAAAAATTTCCATGCCATAGGCACAACAATAATAAAGGCAGTTATTTACTAACATTAGCTGTTTACAATAATAAAAAACAAGATAAATGTCATTGGCTTCTGAATTTTCTGAGGGAGGAGTCAAGCAATGCATTATCATCTAATTTGCATGAAGTTAATGCACTGAATTAAGCCTCTCCTATCCCATTGTATTTGTATTGTGTGCAGGAACTGAACTTTTCTACAGTGCAATAACTTCCAAACAGTGAAATTAATGCATTCTACACAGAATATCGGCCTTTAGAGCATTGAAAGATCAAAGGAAATTTCAAAAATCATATTACAAAAAATTATAAAGCACCGATGTTCTGTATGCAATTATCATAATGCATTCAGAACAACGGTATGGTATAATTATGAAACTTAATACAACTATTTTATTTTAATACGTGCAGCGACGAAAAAAGCATTTTACAGTTTTTAAATTACAGCATCATAAATTATATTAATTTGAAAATACTCTACATTGGTCTCATACATTAAATTTATTATTGCATTTGGGAATGACATAGTGAAATAATTACAAATCTCATTTTATTCCCCATTCTTGCTGATTATACGATTTTAAGTCATGAGAACATCGACAACAAATCAAACGTGCTTCACATAAAATATACCGGACAAAAAAAGTTAAGAATCATTTTCATTTCAAGAGTTTTCCAACACAGTTTAATTTTCTTATATCATGAACTACAAAGTCTTGGAACATTGTGTCTGATGTTTCCGAGATTAAGACGTTAGACTGTGGGATCACCCTTCCATGGTCAAAACACAAACGTCTAAAATTTGCATTTTTAACCCCAAAATTTATCCACCTTAAAAGGAATTTTAATTTTCAGTCAGGAACTGATGCAGTGAAGTTTTTTTTTTTCATAAATTCGGATTCTTAATCATGTTAAATTTGTTTCAAACGATTTTGTTTAGCCAAAATGTTTCATATATGTGCAATACCCTTCCAAATTTTGAAAATGACCAAAACAAATTGATAATTCTTGTATGGGGAAAAAAGTTTTAATGTGAATGCACATTTATTTGTAGATAGTCAGAAGATTGAACAACTCGATCCAAAATTCAAAATCACAATTTATGTTGAAAAAACGTGACCCTCCGTTACATTGTATTGTGTTACAAATGATGCCGGTTCTAGTACTTAACAGAACGTCAAATTATATGGAACAATCAGAAAAATATAGTTAGGGACCGACCATTTAATCTGAAGGGGGGTTATGGTTTTTTTTCTGGACAGAAATTTTTATTATTTTTTTCCCGTGTATCAACAAAATATTTTTTTTCAAAATTAACATTATTTTTTGGGGCAGAAAGCCGCCGTCAGAAATTTTTGTTCATCATTTTGGCAGCCAAAATATTTTTTTTTCACATAAAATCGGCTCCAGATAATTTTTTTAGAAAAAAAAACCATACCCCCCCTTTTTCAAGTTAAATGGTCGGTCACTTAGTGCCTCCCAGCAAAGTTTTGTCGTTACCTGATTTGGCATATTGCAAATGATATCAGGGAATCCTATGTTTTACCTGTATAATGGACATCTTCAATACTTAAATATACTTCGGTTTTTTTTTTTTTTGGTATATAATTGGTATTTGATTATCTTGGGTACAAATACAAACCTCCAATTATACACATAAATGGCAACACTTGATTTGAAGAGACACATGTAGTCGAAATGCGCATATGCATAAACTAAATTTACAGCGACTTTGGTATTTTGTTATTTAACACCACTGGGCAGATGCCTCTGCTGGTGGACTTCCACAGCAAGTCCGAGAGGGTATTCGCCAACCAAGTAGCCAATACTTTATGCTGGCCCGAAAACCAATTTTATTTGGAAACTTGCAATATCTAAATTTAGCAAAATTTTATTAAAAATAACTGAGGAGTATCTCCTTCTTGCATAGCTCTGTCAGTTGATTTTGGCCTTACTTTTTTAGATCCTATCGGTAATTTGTTCTCTACCAGTTTTTACACATATTTTGGTATATGGAATTTTAAATGTTTTCATTTGATCTGCACTGAGGAAACATAAGTTATCGAAATGCGCATATGCAGAAACTAAATTTACAGTAACTTCGGTATTTTGCTATTCAGTTGCCTTGACATGGAACTTCTGTTTAATTTACCAATGCTTAATTGAAAGAAAGGTCGATTCAAAGGAAATATTTTTGATTGGATGTTTTCCCACGAAAAGTTCTCATGAACGCAAAAACATTACATTTGAGCATTGTATATCATTTTGATATTTTGTGACGGGTGCTGTTAACAGATCAGGACATGCTTACCCTTCCGGAGCACCTGATGTCACTCTCAGTTTCACTGGAGTTCACACTGTGAGTGCCTTTGTTTTGAATTTTGTGATTTCTATTTCTGTGCTTTGTGTTTGTCTAACGTCATTGTTTTGTGTCTGGCGCCATTGTTCTCTGTGTTCTCGTTTTGGCCATGTCTTTGGACTTCGATTTTTATGGATTTCCCTCCTTTGTTCCTTCGGTATTCTACTGCCGTTGTTTGATAAACACATTCAAATGCCATCATTGTGAAATATCTGGCGCAGTTCCGTCAAGGGAAGAATGCTTTTATAAAATGTATTTGATGTAAAGTACAACATATACGACATATAAGAAAATGAAATTTATTTCGAATATTACAACCCAAAAGTATATAGAATAAGTCACCATGTAAACTTGTTTTGTTGCAGCATTATTGTCATTGCCTGATTTACAAACAATCTACAATAGAAACAGATCAGAGGTAAAAACATCCTATACCTTCATATATATATATAAAAAACCAGTAGGGTCCAAAATCCTCCTGGGGAAAATCTGGATTTCTCAATTTGTCCTAGAAGAAATCGGAATTCCAATTTACACTGGATTTAAACCTGGGCAAATCAGAATTCCAATTTGTCCTAGGAGAATTCAGAATTCCAATTTGCCCTAGGAGGATTCCGGATCCTCCTGGATTCCAGTTTGTACTGTAACATAAATATAGCAAATGTACACAGAAATTCTAGTAATAGTTAAGATATAATGCCTTCTAAGCTATTCAGATTTAAAAGAAATATTATCTTCAAGTGTTGGGATCAGCTAGTTAGAGTAGTAATGAAAGGATATGGAGTAAATGAACATGAGACAAAGTCTCCTCAAATACACGATTAACCCAAGCAATTGAAAAACGCTTTTAGTGTTGTTCTTCACCTTAAAGTTTCCACCAAGACTTCAACAATGAGCAAAGTAAGTTCAAAAAGGCCCGTAACACCGGTTTGAGCGGTATTCATTGGTTTTCTGGCCAGCATCGAATTACTGGCCGCTGGGTTGGCTATAAATCTTTTGTATATATTCATTTATTTGAATCTAAACTTGGAAATTTCAACTTTTGCCATTTTAGAAATTAATGTAAACAAAATAACAAATACATTTTATATATATAGATTACACCACAAGATCCCGTTCATTACCATATTTTATCCACTAGAGATAGTTAAATTTAAAAATTTTTAATTGCGAGGCTTGCCGAGCATTTTAAAATTTTTAAATTTAGCTATCGAGAGTGGATAAAATATGGTAATAATCGGGATAAAATGGTGTAATCTTTTTCTCTAATGATAAATGATAAACACCGAGAANGACGTCACAATATGTTTTGTGCACAAAAACGTCAGTAAATCTGAAATAATGGCTGTCGTTACCGTGTACACTATAGGTCCGCTCAGATCATGAAATGTCATATTAGAATCGAAATAATTCATGTTCGCCGGTGGTTTGTAGTCGATTTACATATGGGTGTCCGTTATTTTCGTTTATTTTACCCCCCGCTCCGCTACGCTACGCTCTGGGTAAAATAATAACGAAAATAATGGCCACCCATATGTAAATCTCCAACAAACTACCGGCGCCCATGAATTATTTCTTAAGGATGGTCACTCCTCAGGTTTTTGAAACTGTCTCTGACTTTCGGGATTCTCATATTTTATCCATCATGATGCATTAGAAAATTTTGCACACTGACCCCCAATTTTCTTTTCAAAATATGTTTGTATACATCTTGAATGAACTTCTGACAAAATTTGATGAAATTCTTGATATATCTTCATTGTATTTCAAAGGACGATTGCCCTAATGCAAAGTAAATGAAAAATCTAGAGGAGTTCGGTTTCCCGCCAAAATTTCAGGCACTTTAATCTCGAAAACGAGCACACTGACCTATCAATATTTTTTGCTTAAAAAGATGTATGATCGATGTCCTAATAAATAAGCATACTGATTTCAAATCCTTGACATTCTGAACTTGAGGAGTGACCATCCTTAAATAATAAAACTCGATATTTGAAATTAACATTGAAAGGATGTGGAGTAAATGAGACAAAGTCTATACAAAAACATGCTTTTTGTGTCATTTGAAAAAAAATTATCTGCTCAAATGAAAAAAAAAAATGATCGGTTCGAATTAAAAAAAAAAGATCGGCTCAAATGAAAAAAAGAAATTGGCACAAATGAAATCTTTGGAAATTTATATCACCAGCACAAATGTCTTACACCAGCAACTCACAACCATATGTGATGACGACAAAATAGTGAGAGCGACAACCGGTGATGAAAGAGACCGATACGTTATAGAGATCGACACAACGAAGTAAGGTAATTACGTAAACAGACAAACAAGCAATGTGATTCTGTGGCCAAGACACCTTCCGTGCAACCTAACCCATTCCTAATCAGACCGATTTTTTTTTCAAATTAAATATGTTAAAATCAATATAAACCACTTTTTAGTACATTGTACACCTTTTTTGGTTTTAATTCTTAACTTAAATTTCATCCTTTAAGCTCTTTAATTTTCTTCAAATCAGTTACATATACTACAGTTTTGTATTAAAGCTAATTTCCTAATCCTTACAATTAATATGCTTTTATGGGGAGCAAGGGAGTGACCTTGATATAATTTTTGTCAAGAATACCGCTTAAGTACACGCTAGGGGCCTTAATTCTTGATCTCGCTTGAGGGGGTGAATATTGTTCACCTCTAGTTGAAGACCTAGTCCTACAATATAGAACCTCGCGCTGTTTCTTTTTCATATATACTGACTTTTACATGCAGCTCGAGGTCCTATCGTATGTGTCCAAAAACCCGTAGCAAATGGTTTTTCACGAAACATGGTCATATAGTTTGTTCTCTGGTTTAGAATTATACTCCCAAAAATAAATTTATGTGTTTTACCGTTTACTGTAGTACCAAATCTTCAAAAACAGCAGAAAATCCCACTTGCATTCTTGAATATCAAATCGAAAGTTGGTAAGAATGAACTTGCAAAATCGTAGACAAAACGATATAGACAAAAGCGTACTGCTGTATCATTCTCCAACAGAAGATCGTGCTTTTCACCATAACTACTTAAATCAAATGCTTTGGGGTTAATTTTTTCCGCCCTAGATTTCTAATACCTGCAAGTCTTTTAGTATTTTTACTCAATTAATCCAAATATTCAAAAACAGACATCTAAACATTGTCTTTTTGACACGCTCCCGTGAGAAGAGTACCCTTGTTGTGATTAATTCTTTTGTCATTATAATTTAAATCAATACCCGACTCGTTTTACCTGGTGGGTCGTCTCGAAATGTTTTCACATCTTTGTTTATTTTTATACTACATGAGGGAAAATGTACACCGAGATAGACAATGGATTAAAACTCATGAAAAATAAGATTTTCAAATTAAAATAAGAACTTCTTGTGCGAAATCTACTTCTTGCATGCACGTTTATGATAAACTTCGTTTTTTAAAACACGGTTGTTCAAATTCGAAATTCATTGAAATATGGCGAATGCTCTAGATATTGCACCGCTTGGGAAATTATTTTATTTAGCAGTGTTGGGAATAATAGTCTGAATGGCTAGATAGGTATGTTTTTTAATGATTTACATGTTAAGGTCCATGAAAACTTAAATAGGCATACAGTCCGACAGGAAACTTGTTTTATTTCCGACATGAAATCATGTCGGAAAGTGCTAATGGAAATTTTAAAGATCCGATATGACTTCGCACTTTCAAAAAAAAATTAAAAAATGCAAAAATCCGATAAAAACGTTAAATATGGAATAGAAGTGCGAAGTCATATATTATAGGACTAGTTGAAGACCTTCAGGCGACATCAAGATATAGACAGGAATAAAAGACCTGTCCTTGATAAACTGGATATTTCTATGTATCGCGTGCGTTTTTGTCACATGTACATTCACTCCATATCCTTTCATTTTTCCTATTTTAGGCAATTTACGATTTATTTATATTCAGAGGATATAAAAAATGTACTCTTCTCCCTGCAAAAAGAATGGTGAAAAAGGCTGTAAATTTCTTTCATATGAAGAACTTCATCTGGTCACACATTTCCTTTACTTTTTAATACATTAATTCGTCAGATGTATTTTAGAAATATAATGTTATCTGTAAGCTGTTTTGAAAAATAAAAAAGGGGATTTTTCGATATTTAGATATACCATTTAAAGGACCTTATAATCTGAATCTATATCTGTTAATTATCAATACATAAAAATACAATCAAATTTTATGACATTTAAACATTTTGGCAAACAATTTTAGTTTCAAACGTAGTGCAGGATTAAAGTTATGTCGAAATTCGACCCCTTCCGCTAAAAATTATGGAGAAAATAAAATAACCAAGCTCTAACGAAATAATGTTTATTTTTTACTGAAGCTGACAAACAGAAGATCATTCAAGCTGAATTTAAATTTTACGTTTTTTCCAAATTTTTACTGTTTGACTTTAAGAGCAAATACGTTACAAAATTGATATATCGTTTCAGTAATGCCTAAGGTATTATAAAATATGTGTTTAAGCATTTTAGACTTGCTACAATCTCAAAAAAGTAAACATGATACCCCTTCCCTAAAATATTTGCCACAATTTATTGTATTTTATTCAGATTGGAATGCTTTAAACATTTTATGAAGATGATTTATTATTATTTTTTCTGCGACAAATACATACATACTCCTAAATGAAAACTAATAAGGCTATGTGCGTTATGTGTTGGCAATTATATATGGAATATTCATAAAAAAAATTGGAATTTTCGGAAGCGAAAGCATACATTGTAACTTGGATGAAATGAAACAAATGATTACACGTATTTTGTAATTTTGTAGTCAATATCTTATATTTCATTATTTAACATGTAAAATTAAATTCATTTTAACAAATTCGTAAATCTAAAAATCTCTTGCATAGCTCTGTCTAGAGCTGATATTGGCTTTACTATTTAGATACAATTGGTAGTAATTTATTCTGTATGAGCTTATACACATATTTCGGTTTATAGATTTCAAAATGTTTTGGTTTGATCTGCTATGAAGAGACATATAAATTGTCAAATAGCCATACGTAGAAACTAAATTTTCATAGCCAATTCGGTAAATTGTAATTCTGTTATAACCACACACAATTCTTTATAAGAAATTAAATTCGTTTTAATAAATTAAAAAAAATTGATAGGTCCCTAAACGGATTTCCCTACAGAATACTCACTGATAATTCACAAATGAAGTTTGTTGTATCACTACAGCGTATAAAGATGAACAGAGATGCAACTAATACAACACAGTTATTTTGTATCGTGTTGGAAATGGCTGTAAAAATAAACTTCACATTATTGGCGTTTCCTTAAAAGATATTTTATGCATATTCTATCACTTACTAGATGAAAATTAAAATGTATCTCTGTCGCGTTTATTCGAATAAATTGTGTAGACTGTAACCACTTTTTTAATGAGGTTTTATGCAGTTATTCCTAATGCCTTCTATTTTACATGCTCGATAGAAAGGTTATTCTTTCCAATTATTTGATTTTAATGCTGCTGATGAGAGGCTACCCCTTGAAACACGTGTACAGCATAACGAAATTTACTGTATCGACATCAACGACAAAATATACTGGGCAAAATGTTTAGGACCATATCGATTTAAAACAGTGTATCTTTACAAGAACGACGAGAAAGTTTGCACAGTGTAAACACTTTCCATAATGAACATTTTCTGCAATTTTCAGCATTTCAAAATTTGCCACTTGTGAGATTCGAAGAATTACTTTTTTACTTTTTTTAAAGTCTCACCTTATATTTGCAATAAAAAACAAGATACACAGACAAATAAACATAAAAGAACCGCTCTTAGAAAAGTTATGCGATTGTTATCAAAAACAATTATTTGACAGTATATAATATTGAAACACCCAATATAATATTAAGAATAAAGAATACATCGTCTTCGAAAAAAATAAATAAAATTTCATGGCAAATTTTGGCTGTATAAAAACAAACATTTCCATCATGGAATAGAAATGAAAAGTCTCAAGATGTCAAAAAGGGTCTGATAATCAAATGATCGTCGAAAATGTACCTGGTAGTCAAGAAATCAGTAGTTGGCATACGGACATTATCGCAGCTTTAACTTTGTGTTAGTCATGATATTAGCAAGTGACATGGGATATTATAGCACAACTTGAATAATAAATATACATACTGTCAAATGGAAAAAGATATCCAGAACTCAAATATGTTGCATTGGCCTCTGTTTCTTGATCAGTAACTCCTATCCAAAATGAAGCCTTTCCTGAAAATAAAAAATTAAGAGAAGCGTGTTGTATATCAAACATTAGGAATTTGTGAACTTTACTTACCAGGGGATGTAATGTAACACGATATTCTAATAAAAAGTATTTTGGATGAGTTTATCTATGTTTTAACGGGCCGATTCTGCTGGTGAACTGTTAGTCCCCGAAGGTATTTACCACCCCAGTACTCAGTACTTCGGTGCTGACCCGAAAACTGACTTTATAAAAACTTGCCGCAATATATAAATTTACAAGATTTTGTATAAAACTAAGGAGTATCTCCCTCATGCACAGCTCTGTCCTTAGCTGAATTTTGGCTTTTCTATTTAGATCCTTTTGGTTATGTGTTCTCTATCAGTTTTTACATGTTTTCTGATTAATGGAATTCCAAATGTTTTGGTCTGATCTGCACTGATGAGACATAAGTTGTCGAAATGCGCATATGCAGAAAATAAATTAACAGTAACTTCGGTATTTTGTTATTTACACACTGAAAAAAATCAAAGAAAATGTGACTCGTATAACACTAATTTAAAGAATGAAATAGAGGAATATATTGTTAATGAGAAAAATAAACTACAGAAAATAATAATACATATAAACCTTTTTCAGTATCAGAAATTAAAAAGTGAGTAAACAAACTAAAATTGAAAAAGAGTGCTGATCAAGACCACATATAATGTTGTCGCATGTACGTCTATAGTCAAAGTGTTCAACTTGATACTGGATACTAGAATTTTCCGTCTGATTAGAGGAAAGCCCTTTTTGTTCCGAAATGCAAACGAATTNACTTTTGTCTTTTGTTTGATTATATTCTTCTCACAAAGTGTGTATCCTGTCGGATCCAGTACGTCGGGAATTTTGGTGTTGTTGCTTTGTTTATAGATGTTTTTATATATATATATATATATATTGCACTTTCTGTTCGTGCTTATTAGACCAGTTCTCGAATAAGCGAAGGTACTTATTCACTTCAATTGGCTATTTAGCACATAGGTTGAACTGGTCACCCATACAGAAATCACCCTTTCCGATTATTTTCTTGTGATTACGGAACTGCCTATGATTTTTCTATTCACCAATGATAAATTGTACTTTCTGTTCCTGTTGATTGAATCAGTTCTCTAATTCAAATGAAACATATAAATTCGTTATTTTCTATTCAGCAGTTCTTTGAATGACTACGAAGTTTTGGCGGTGTAGATTTTCAGGACTTTCGAGTTTCAGCTCCATCGGAGCTTTCATTTTTAACTCGAAAGTCGTAGGCTGAGAGTTGTTAAAACCATCCGAGAACGTCAGGTGAGGCTTCATGCCTATTAACGTATGTGAAGAGCTACATGCTCCCGATCAAAATATAGTGCGTAAATTTCTTTCAAAATCCTTTTTTTTTGTAAGTCGAATATTGACGTTGTATCTATATAGAATTGATATTACCATACAGTACATAAATATTCACAGTATTTACGCCCCTGTCTCTTGAAATAAATCCAGTAATATTGTCGCGTAGAACTTTGTCAAAATGAAAATAACATTTGTTTACCTGTGTCATGTGTATTGCATATTTATAGCAAAGGAATCGACATGCATACGAAATCACACAATCCGATTATTTTTACGTATTACATCGGAAATAACCTGATATATAAATTGTACCTTCTGTTCGTGGTAATCGAATCAGTTCTCAAATCGGCGAATGTATTTGATTACCCCGATTGGCTATTTACCACGTGAGTTGAACCGGACACCCATACGAAAATCATCCATTTCGACCATCTTCACGTGATTACGCAATTGCCTGTGATTTTTTTTATTCACTCTGATAACTCCCCTTGATCAAATCAGTTCTCTAAGGCCAATAAAACATATTAATTCGTTATTTTCATTGCAGCAGTTCTTTGGATGTCTACGAAGTTTTGCCACGTGTAGATTTTCAGGGCTTTCGAGTTTCAGCTCGATCGGAGCTTTGATACTCGGCGTAACCAAAGATGGCGATACAACGAAAGTACACTGTAATGCGGTTCTATTTGCTTTCATCATTATTTGTAACAGGAGACTTGTCTGCGCTTTTTGCCTTTTTCAGAAGAATCGAACCAAATGAGGAATTTTTGTAACTGGCATTTCATACACAATTTCATTCTTTGCACATATATTTTTGCATAGTTCATAGCATCAAAGTGCGTTTGATGTAAAGTAACTTAAGTAAGAAGCCAGGGCAACACCTATAATTAGATTTCACTGATTTATCCATTGCGAAATGTGTTTCCTAATACATCATATTGAGATTCACTGGTTATAAAACATAGAAGAAGAATTTATCAATATTTCTGTCCAAGCGAATTTTTGTTCATTTCCAAGACGAACAACCAGCGAGGATAAAGACAATTTTGAAGCAGTTTTCCGTCCTGGTGTTTGGCTAAAATTACCATCGGAAAACTTACGTTATTGTACGAAAAAAATAAACTATTTGTTCCTTGACTATTAAAGGCAAATTAAAAAAAAAAAATTAAAGGAATCACATTTACCACTTACAGTGGCCGAAAATCACAATCACATACAATAATACAGGAGAAAATTGCACAAGAAAATGAAAGAGAATTCAAGCGATAGGAACTCAATATCGCCAGACTTGGTACCTATGTTTGGGTTCTAGTGCTGCTGATGAGGAATTAATTTCCGAAATGGCCATACAGCTCATTAATTTTAATTGCAGTTGGTGCATATGTGTTATTGT
Organism: Modiolus philippinarum; assembly: GCA_002080025.1. Lineage (NCBI taxonomy): Eukaryota > Metazoa > Mollusca > Bivalvia > Mytilida > Modiolidae > Modiolus > Modiolus philippinarum. Next base: position 2,622 of record MJUU01055274.1, on the reverse strand, counting down.
ATCATGTTCATTTACTCCATATCATTTCGTAAAATAATTGGTACCAGCACAAGTCAAGGCTAGCGGTAGAGTTAAACCGGTTTATGGGTACACAAACCTCCCCTTCCCTTTCTCTATCCCATTTCCCTATAATTTAATTAATATGCGAATAAAACCCAATACATGTAGACTTATAACTCCAAGAAATAATCTTGAAAAAAGTAAAGAATGAAACAAAGTGTATATGTAGAAAGACGAGCCGAGGCTAGTCTGTCGGCTACCTCAAGGAGCTAAGTCTGCTGGTAAAACACTGCATGTCACTCTAAGGAAGAAAAATCAAACTCAGGACTCCCTCTGCATTTTAGGTTAATATTATCTTTATAGTTTGATAAATATCTGAAAGTTAGAAGTTGCTGTAAAATGAACAAATGTTCTTACGTTTCAACGTAGATTATACCTACTATCATGCAGTTTGGGAACACAGAAGAAATATGAATATGAATTGGAACTTTGTCATCATCTCTTAACTACAAAACTCAAAAAATATTTATCAATATGAAGGAGAAAATAGTTTGATTCAAAGCAAAAAGTAGTAAATCTAGGTTACACAATCTACAAAGAATGTCTTACAAATCGCAGTAATTTGCATCTTTTTTAAACAAGATATAAATTCATTTTGTGGATTTTTCCAGTTCTATACTTATCTCGAACTATTTCAAAATATGTTAATTTAGCTGTACGATAACAACAAGAATATTGTTTAACCATCTTATTAGTTTCTGTACCCATAAGGAACTAGAAACGCAACGTGGAAGTACTACAATTGTGTGGCTTAATCTGAACCATTGTATAGAGATTTATATCTATTAAGAAGATTGGTGTTTCTCTATTTTTGTCTTTGAACATTAAGATGATTTTATAAAAATGCCCGCTAACTATTGTTGTTATTATTTATTGTCATGTTATTATGATATATTTCAGTTTGAATTTCTTATATTATCACTACCGACAGTGTTGTTGCCAAACAGTTGTTACATAAGTTATGTAACGAGGATTCTACGCATTATACCATCACTTGTAATCTTTGCTGAAATGAAACGATGAAAAAAAATCAGATCTTATGATTAAAATTTTGTATAAAAGGTCTTTGAAACTTTATAGAATGGTTCTTTGTAATCTATAGGTCTCATAATGAGCTTACACATCTGAAGCATCTGATGTCAATCACGTTTTCTAGTTCAAACTGTTGTGCTTTAGTTTTGAGCGTTACATTTGCGATATTCGTATAAATGTTGGTGTGTCGTGCCTTTGGTCTTCCTTCTTCTGGTATCCTTTCTCTCGACTTTGATTTATGTAATCTACATTGCACTTGCTGTTGCCCTTGTTTTGTTTATCACTTGTCAACGAACAAGATAGCTTCAGCTAGAAATATACAAGTCTCATGGGTTGTGAAACATATTTCGTTTATTATTAACTTCATTTGTAAATTCTGTGTTTACCAAAAGATGTGCAGTTTTAGAACACAATGCTTATAAACGATTATCACTTTTAGAACATGTAATTTTAACAATCAATGTTATCTTTTACAAAACAGAAACCATAAACAAATATAAAACAACGACAGTAGAATACCGAAGGAACAAGGGAAGCGATGACTACAAAAATCGAAGTCCAAAGACCTGGCAAAAACGGTAACAGATAAAAACAAAGACAAAACAAGGACGTGAGACAGCTACAATGCACGGAAATAAAAAGATAACATTAAGAACTAAGGCACTCATAGTGTGAACTCCCATGAAAACCGGGAGTGACATCAGGTGCTCCGGAAGGGTAAGCATGTCCTGCTCCTCTAGCGGCACCCGTCACACTATCAGTGAGTCAATCCAGGGTTGAGTCAAATCCGATTATGTCAAATCCGTGAAGACGTGAAATCTAGCTGAAAATGTCCGTTTTCATTTGGGACACAGACACGTCATATCTGTCAATGATGTCATTGTGACGGCCATAGAATTTCTGAAGGGATGAAAGTAACAAAGGCTGAACAAATCCCTGACTAAGCAGCTTTTTTTGCTCTAACTAAAAAGTCACTGTATAAACTGCATGCCCGACAGTAACGAATCAACTGTGAAATGTACACTCCATAGGCTGGAGAGGTAGGTATATTGCTGCTCAGAAAGGGAAAGTTCACAATTGGGAAGTTAAAATTATCACGTTTGTCATACAGCTTAGATTTCAAACGTCCATTTTCGTCAATGTAAATTAAAAGATCTAAATACAGTATCGGTAGTCTCTTTAATTTTAAGGTCATTGGGATAGATCTGGTGTAAATATTCCTTGAATTTTGGAATATTAAGAGAAAGTACATCGTCTAAGTAGCGGAAGCTGAAATTAAAGGACTGGGCTAAATGTTTTTGTTTTTTCTGTGTATAAATGTCATTTCTCCAGATTGGGCGTGATAGTAACGCTTTCAAACCCTAATCAAACTCTCGTGCTCGCCTTTTTCAAAGTCACGCTTTTTTCAAGTTTTGAAAAAGAGTAAATTTCAAAAAGAAAATGATCTTTCAGAATTTAAAAACACTCGGTGTTGTTCCGTATATTTTTCATACAACTTATTCATTTAAGCTAATTATCTATGAATTAAAA
>MJUU01055273.1:145805-163282 GCA_002080025.1 Modiolus philippinarum | reverse complement strand
AAACTGCAGAAACTACCACTACTGCAATAAACATCTATATCCCAGAACCACCAATGTAAAAAAAATACCACTTGAATATCTGTATTTTAGAGCCTTTCACAATAAACATCTATATTGCTGAGCCTTCCATAATGTATCAGAAACTGGATCATAAAGAATCTACATGAATGTTAATTTTACAGACATTTAATCAACATAGCAGTCAAATTCTTAGCATGTTGTTCATCAGAGGTAAAAAATAATTGAATGTGTGACACTGATATTTCACGATAAAATTGCTGTTTGAAAAAGTTTCCCAACATAACATGACAATCTGAAGATTATACTGTACAAAACGTTATTTGAATTTTGTAAGGAAAGTAACTTTGAGGTACAATTAACATAATTAATGTACTTTGACGATTGAAAATTGAACAAGATTTACATACCCTATTCTCAAGTCATTAGAAAGTTTCAGTCTCAGAATCTAAATTACATAAATATAATTACTGTATTTACTGTAGTTACTTTTTATTGTTATGTACTTATCATCTGAGCCTTTCTCAGTGAGAAGTTACTCTATATTCTACAAATAAGACACATATGTAGTTGGAAAAGGACTGAGGAGGCTTATTAACTCTGTTTCACTTCCTCTAGATCGATGATCGGGGGCATATTGTTTTTGTCCTGTCTGTGTGTGTGGTTGTGTGTCTGTCTGTGCGTCCGAAACTTTAACCTTGGCTATAACTTTTGAAATATACAAGGTAGACTTTCCATACATGGCAAGTGTATAGGTCTAGTCAAAACGAACATAAATATGCAAAAAAATTGGGTCAGGTCAAAGGTCAAGGTCACAGAGGTTAAAAAGGGGTGAGATAGGCTGTTTTCACATATTTAACTATAGAATCCATATTACCGGGTATTTATCCTATTGAGAAGAGGTTTGTTTCATGTTATTGCTAATAAAATTGCGCAACTGTAGTATGTTACTAGATTTGAGGTAGCATTTACCGTTTTTGGGAAACAAGAGGATCAAAGGGGACTAACAGAAAAAAAATGAATTTTGAAATTTTTTGTCGGATCTTGATGTAGTATTTTTCTGTAGGTTTCTTATAGCATTTTTAAACAGATACTCTTTACAATTAAAGCCATTTCAATAAACAAGAGGCCCAAATGGGCTTCATCAGTTTCAGAATAAAGGGGTTAAACTGGGTGTATTTATGGTAATAAACAACTTTTGAACTATGTAAGATAGCCCAAGAGAAAATAAATCTTGGATCCCACCGGGATTCCAACCGGAATCCCAGTTGATCCCACCGGGATAAAATTTCGGGATTCCCACAAAAAAAGCAGGATCCCGGTTGAAATCCCACTGGGATATTGTGGGATTCCCGGTGGGATATTGCGGGATCCCAGTGGGATTTCCACCTGGATCCCACAATATCCCACCGGGAATCCCACAATATCCCAGTGGGGTTTCCACCGGGATTCCGTTTTTTTTTTTTTTTGCGGGAATCCCGAAATTTTATCACGGTGGAATCAAATGGGATTCCAGTTGGAATCCCACTAGACTCCACTGGGATTTCTGGTTTAGAAGCAGGATCCTGACCAGAATTTACCAGGATCCAACTTGGATATAACTGCCTGGTTAACTGGATGTACGAAAGGACGGACAAGGGTAACACTATATGCCCCTTCCACATTGGTGGGCGGGGCATAAAAATAGCATTGATCTGCCTGAAAAAGTCAATCTTGGATTCGAACTAAAATCGGTGGAAGAAAAAACTTATACATGGTACTCATGATGTCCATCAGTTTTATTACATTGTTTTATATATCATAGTATAAAAAAGAAAAAAAAAACATGCATAATACGTTACCAGTACTGCAGTACATTGATACTTGAAATCAGCAATTTTTTTGCATCGATCAGTTGGTCAGTGCTATGCATACTTAACACTTTCTGGAATCCTGACCATGAATCTTATGGTGAACAGCTAGCTAGATTGTTCAGCAGATGTACATGTAGTAGAACAATGTACAGTGCATGGTATCCAATAATCTTTCAGGTCTTAAAAGTTTTTCTGTTTGTTATAGATTGTTGCCACAACTAACAACTGTCTAATGATTCAAAGGCAAATATGTATCTTCTCTGAAAAGTAAATAATAAACCACAAAGAATCATGTTTAAATTTAGTAATTAACCAGTGAATTTTTGGATCAATATTTGCTATTTTTTAACCAATGTACATGTAAATTATATTGAAATCAGTATTTTTACCTACATGTACCACTTACATGTATGAAAACTAAGTTTGCATTGTCATAACTGTTGAATTTAACCATACAATTGATACATGATAATTCTTATGTACAAAAAATGCATGTACATGTACGTTCTGTATATTTCTCCTCTAATGTAGGAGCATGGTCATGGAATTTTTCATGTAATGCATTTTTGTTTTTTCCATATACAGAAAATTTAGCGTTTCCAAATTCAAAGGCCAAATAAAGTTTGAATAATCACTGTTCACAAACATCTTGCAAAGTAATTGATAAATATAAACTAAAGTATATAAGGGGGTAACTGGATAAAGAAAGTGGACGTTTGGGTACCCATTAGGGGATGACCATTTGAAGGTGAGGGGGGCAGCATTCATTTTGTCAAGCCAGAATATCTATTTCTGAAAATTTGCTAGTCAGAAAATTTATTTTCAAGCACTTAAGGGCAAGATTAATATTACTTTTACGAGTCGGACCGGATTTGAACAGTAAAACAGAAATATAATTTCCGGACTGGACACAAATTTTTCACTTTTCAAATCAGGTCCGACTCGAAAATTAGAAACTTGTTATGACAAGTGACTAAAAGTGTCAAATTCTTCACATACAACATGAAAGGCAGACTGAAGCTGAAAATCGGCTGGCACAGGTGTTTAAAAAGGAAACCGATGCTGTAAAATAGTTGAATATATCATAAAAAACATGTAAGCAATTGAATGATAATGTCCGATAAGGCGCAAAAGTGCTGGAATGAAAAATTGAAATTTGCCTGTCCTGTTCATTTAACTCACTACGTTCGTGAAACTTCATTGTTTGGGCTTAGTATTTCAATTTGAAATGAAATATTGATAGAATTTCCGACTCCTGTGATTGTAGTTGCAGGGGTATATACATTTATTCTGCAAGTGTATATTAACTTACAGGCATATTTAAGTGTGACCCTTGTATTTTTGCAGCTTTGTTCTTTAGATGGCACCTTCCTCATTTTTATTTGAGGTATCCATGGATGTACCTTCATGTCCGAGTCTATATGGGCAGCTTGGCCCCTGGTAGATGAAAGTAATAGCCCAGCTGTATATTCTACTAGCCCAGTTGCTGTGTGTCTAACAATAAATGTCAGAAATTTAGGTAGCCAACTGGGCAACTGGTTCAAAATTTTTAGTAGCCCAGGCAGAATTTTAGGGCCGTGAGACACCGGACCCCTGGGTAGGTTCATCCCTCAGGCTCATGCCCCTGGAAACTTTCATGACTTTGGCATTAAAACCAAAGCTAACGAGCCTCCGATAATATTCAGATTTATTTGGATAACTGTCCTGCGAATTATACACCTTGAAAAATAATAATACTTATCTAAAATAGATCTACTTTTCTTCGAGCTTCTGCGTTCTTTCAGCAGGCGGAAATGACGATTTTCTACAGAGAAATAAATCGGAAAACAACTACAGCGAAATTACGTTTCATATCCGGTACAGGACAAATCAACTTTACAGCGTTATTTCCACGATTTAAATATGTGTTTATCTAGCCTTGCATCAGACTGGCTTCCAATATTATAAGAGTTATCATTCTAAAATATTTTATCTAGATAGTAGCTTCAATGCTCTAAAGCAGACCGTTTTTACGCTCCGGTGTTGTTCTGGATTTTACAAGCAATGTTTATCTTCCTGTGTACCAAAAATAAACAACGAGCTGACAAGTGAATGTGGTCACGGATCGTGGATGTATCACTGATGGTACATAATATTCAATTGTCATCAATGCTTTAATTCATTAATGCATACAGTATTCACAAATTTGTTGGAGATTAATTTGTGTCAAAAAAATGACAAACAACGCAACTCACCCTTTTCAACTAGAATCTTTAGAAACCAGAAGATGGCGTCAAGACACAGGCATTTGTTTCTATCAATGGGAAGGTCGTGTGACAACGTGATGTTGGAATTATGATTTTAGGATTTGCCCTTTCCTTTTCTTGCTTCGGTATTCATTTGCCAATGTATTGTCACACGACCTTCCCATTGAAAGTGGACGTTTGGAAAATTGTCTTATTTTGTGCTGTATGTGTACTGAATACAGTATTAGATCACACTTGGTATTTGTACACTCACACTGGAGTGGACACCTAGAACACAGATCAAGCCAACAATAAATTTTGAATGTTTGATTTGTCAATTTTGAAAATTCGACAAATGATGAGGGTCAATTTTCCTCGGCGGTCTTTCGTTGGTGTCCAATTATTAAAACTGACCAATCAAAATATTAAAAATTAATTGGCTTGACCTGAGTTCTTTAAGTGTCCGCTCCAGTGTGAGTGTATGAAATTACCTGGTGTGTAAATGATCCAGATTTCATACAGACTCTCCTCACTTTTCCATATTTTGCTGATGTCCATAATTTTTTATAGGCTATTGCTTCTAAAAGTTCCACAAATCTCCACAACACAACTAATTTTAGAGAGCTTGTCCATAATTCTCCACAGATATCTGTTCACATTGGTATAAACTCCGCGGAGACTTTACAGTGGTCTGCCTAGACCTCAACAGAGATCCACAGTGTTCCAAGGAGTCTCCGTGGAGATCTTAGGAGAATTTTCCGCAAAAAAATGATCGTGGAGAAAAATACATAATATTACATAAAAATACATAGTTTTCCATGGAAATCTATGGAAATTCACAAATAGCATGGAGATTTCATGTACGGGTAGGCCAATTTGAACCAAACTTGCCAGGGTTGGTCCTTTGACCACCAGCTCTCACCTCAGCCTATCTTGTTCATGTTCTTGGATTAATTTTTATAAAAATTCAATTAATTCCACACAAAATTCTGGTTTTTGTTTTCCCGTTTCAACCAGAATGGGATCCCAGCTTCAGACAGTTATCCCGAATGGGATCCCAGTTTCAGATATTTATCAAGAACGGGATCCCGGCTCCAGAAGCTTATCCCGGCATATCCCGCCAATTTCACCGGGATTTCATCGGGATCCCGATGGGATCCCGATTTCAATTTCTCTTGGGAGACTTTTAATACTTGGCAAGTGTATAGGTCTTGTCAATATGAACATAACAGAGATGCCAACCCCTCCGATTTCAGCGAAGTTTCCCAGACTTTTATGCCCAAAATCCGTCTCCGATCTTGTCATGAAAAACTCCGATTTTCTCCAATCCGGAATTTTTCGTAATCGGGACCGAAATTGGTGGATTTTTATAATATTGATCACTTCCATGCTTGAAAATCCTGCTTAAAAAAGCGTTTGTCTTATATCAGATTGATAAAAATGGCCGATCTTGACAGAAAACGTGATAGCTCAATACAAAAACCCAAAAGCTTCTGAATTCCCCAAGCTTCTGGGAGCCTCGAGCTGCCCATGACTCCCGATTGTGAGAGGACCCCGCTTAGCGCGGTGAATACTCCTATTTTTTATCAGATGGGGTTGGCATCTCTGACATAAATATGCAAAAAAAATTAGGTCAAAGGTTAAGGTCACAGAGGTCAAAAAGGGATAAAATTCGGTATTTTCATATATTTAACTGTAGAATCTTGGGGCATGTGTAGTGTTTCACAAACACATCTTGTTAAAATATCTCTTTTACTGGTGTATAGATTTCAATGATATTATACATGGAAAATCAAGAATGACTATACATAATTGGAAATGATTCAACTCTTTTTCTAGGACATGCACAAGGCTCTGTGTACATGTGCAATGCATTTCATAGGTGGAAAATATAAAGTGTTGTATCATTTAATTTTGAGGGCAAATAAGCAAGTGGATTAAAATGACTACCAATATATGGCGAGGCGCACTCGTGTGTATCAACGAATTTGGGGTTTAACTTCAAGTCAAATGGTTTTGTTTACATCGTTAACTGAACAAACGGAGATAGATATTAAAACAAAAACTTAGTAGTAAGTCTTCCACGGAAGACATGTGTCGCCTGCGTAATAACACAAAAAATATTCTAAGTTCCGTCAAACAGGAAGTGGGCATGCGAGAGATCCGAAACTCTCTTAACACGGTATAGGTCCCCATATTGATACTCCATGCCTAATTGCAGAGGGCTTGGATACATGGTTCACGAGAAAAATGTGACAGAAATTTTTGTGACGACGACACCTACGACGACGCTGACGAAAGACGACGGATAGTGAACCTTATATGTCGCCCTTGCGTGAAGGCAGGCGACACAATAAAGTAATCATGGTTACATAAAATAATACAAAATAAGCCATAAATTTGTAAATACCGACCACCGATTTGAACACCCCCTCAAATTTAAATAATTTAAAAAAATAAAAATAAAACAAATGAAAAATAAAACATGCAAAACTAGCAAATGAGATAACAAAAAAAAAAGTTGTAGCCTTTTCCACATATATATTATACATTATTGATAAGACCGAATCAAGTAGACTTTTTTACCACAAGTCTTTATTTCCTTCCATAATTGCACTTTTTTATTTGGAAAGTGAGGGGAGGTCGGTCACTACAAAAACATGTGGCCTATGTTTACACACAATCAGTGTGAGGCTTATTGTCGATTTTTCATTTGTTCACTAGTAATCTTGATGTTACCCTATCAGAATGTTTGAGTCTTTGTGACAATGGCCCATTAAGAAAATCGTTCATTTAAACATAATAGGCAATTTTAAAAAGCTTTTTTTCCTGCAAAATATTCAGACATTATCAAAACATGAAAGGTTTTAGAAATTGTACGATATTTTTACACATATGTGCAAATTTTTATGCCAAAATATAAGCTATGAAAGTCATCAGAATGCAAAATTCATTATCTAAAGGAAGTGAAACAAACTGTAGAAAATACATTCATAGATAAGTCACAATTACCACATTTAATGTAAATTGATAATATTTGTACAATGGAGATCTGTTACTATGGCAACCATTTCTGTTTCAGGTTTATTGTATTCCACCTTCACATTACTAGGAACAGTCGTATTTTTACTGCTGGCGACACATATAAATGGATGGAAATTAACAAAGAAGTATGGGATAGCTTTACTGATTGTTTATGTAATATTTACAGTTTTAACATCGTTGTATGAATTAAACGTATTTGGTTACGTACACCCTGCTGAATGTGTTACAGATGGTTATTAATATCGTTAAAACTTTTTTGTATTAACACTGTTTTCATTATATCAAAAAGTGTTTTTTCTTACATTATGATAAATAATTCAAAATTGCATTCAAAGATAGGCAAGCCCAGTTATTAAATTATAAAATAAGTCCACAAACCATTTTTATTGATTCCAAGAGTATTGTGGAATGTTTTCTTTGTTATTGGCCCTAAAGAGTTATGAAGTTGTTTTGTACATTGCATTAATGAAGGAAGCACTTTTATGCAATGAAAAAAGTATCCTTGGGAAAATATGGAAGAATCTTGTGAATAAAGATATTTATATATTTTTATAATGTTTCAAAACATATTATGTAACTGTATAGATGCAATTAAACTTTTACTATAGATGATGAAAATTAAAATTGATGTTGATTAATTTTGAACTGAGGGCTACTTGAAACAACAGATTTTGAAAAATGTTTTCTTTAATCAGTTTATTTTAATTTCATGATCTCAACCAGAATCATAATTATACCTCCCACAAACAAAGTTTAATGGGTATCTAGGAACCACTCTGTCTGTCCACATTTCTTGTGAGTGTAACTCCTTTTAATCCACTGGAAGGAATATGATGAAACTAAACTAAGGAAGGACACAAGATGTGCATGAAGGAATATAATGTTGTCCAAAACTAGGAAGGGGAGATAATTTTAGTTTGATTTTTCATTGTTTCCATCCACAGAGAATACCTCGTAAATGCAACTTACTTTATACTACTTGAAGGATTTTGATGAAACTTTACACAAAGGAAGGATACTGTATGGAAATATGCAGAAGGATTATAATTATTTTATTGTGTAGATGAATTTTCTCAATTGATAAATGTCATTTGTCTCCAATGAAAATAATGGACTTTTGATCCTGTAGGAAGTGACACCAATTTTATTGTCTAGTAAACAATTTGGGATTGAAATGAAAAAAAATCCTCCACATCTAAAATTCTGGTTTTTTATTTTAAAAATCTATGTAATAAAAAGCATAACTTATCAATTCTGATAAATATCAATAAAAATGTCACTCGTATCGACCAAGGCAGTGGATTTGACTTGTTGCTGTAGAAGTTGGGTAACTTTTTTCACCCTTTTGTGTCGTTCTGCACTCGTTTCACCTTTACTGATATTCACTGCAGTTGATTAGTTTTATACTAGTCTTAACCAGGAAGGGGAGATAATTTGACTGACTTTTCATTTATTCCTTCTTCAATGATTACCTCGTAAGCAGAATCCATGTGGAAAGTTATTTCTGGAGGATAATACCATTGTGTCCATACTCGTACTGTGTCCACATACACGCACACATTTATTTAAATTTTCATTTTGCATAAGGATTCATGGTTCATTGTGGTAGGGTTTATCAAGCTGCCATTAGAGGGACAACTCTTGTTATGCCTGTTTTGAGAAAATTTCTGTTTCAATGTAAAAGAGCCTGTAAAACTAAAATTGAGACCTGGCCATGTAGATTCAATATGGCAATGCCATAAATTTCACCTTCTTCTTATCTTGTTGCCAATAAAAGGTGTTATAAGCTCCAAAAACAGCATTCCTCTTGAAAAAAAAATATGATTTTTTTTGTACTGCTGAAAAATAAAACAGGGTCAGTATATGAACTGTATGTTATTTTTTATTATTTTGCATTAAATGGTACAAAGATTTTTACAACTATGCAATTTCTAAACTGTTAATATATAAAATGACAATTCTCTGTATTTCCACTGGTGTTATATAAAGTTTATAGACAAGGAGTGTTAGTCATTTATATTAAAAAATGTTTTTAACATACATTCATATTAAAGGGTTTACACTTAAAATAAATAACTATACAGGGTCTGTAGCATAGAAAGGTTGGGGTTCATATTTTTTTTCAAACACCTTTATCCTCAAATTGCTCAAAAAACAGTTGTATGAAAGTGAGCCATCATGTAAAATGTGTAAATACCCATCCCTAAACCAAATCATATATATTTTGTTTTGTAAATCAGATTTTTATGAAGTATTTTATTGTTAAAATGTGTATAAATTTGTTACACCTGCTTTATATTGTTATTATTTATTGTTTTATATACTTTTAGCTTTAATTATAGTACATATACATGTACATGTATTTGTCAGTTCATTTCAAGTACATGTATCGTTAGACGTATGTTATTAGTTTTTAATGCAGTTTTTACAAATAGTTGACCTATACGTAGGATAGAGTCTGTAAAATAGATTTCTTTAGGCAAATGCATAATAGAGAAAAATGTAACAAGATTTTTAGCATAGTACATTATTTTCTGCATAATTAGATCTTTTCTTTATTTATATATGAATAGTATATGTACAGTATAATGCCATCATTTCTCCAGCCAAGTTTTGGAATTATAAAGGGGTTTGGTGGAGGGTGATTTATACTGGTATAGTGCCACTTTTTATCCAGTCAAGACATTATAGACTGACATTAGTGCTCTCATAGTAAATCTTAAGACAGACATTTTATTATCTGTATAAAGATGGAGTTTGTATACCCTCAGTCAGTCTATCAGCTTATAAGTTTCTCCACTCTATCTTTGCAATTCAGGACATATTTTAACAAAATTTGATTTAAGATGTTAATGTATGCTACATGTATATGGTTGTGTCTGTATTAGCTACAGAGTTAGCTTTATTTATTTCCAATCAAAGGTTGATCATTGATTTCCAGAGTTGGGCATGATTGTTGATGGTTGTGTCATTTGCTCCTGGGGGCAGAGTACATTGCAGCTGGGACCATTATAAGATTTTTACTCTTTGATTTTTTATGCCCCCGTTAATCGAAGATTCGGGGGGCATATAGTTTTTGGTCTGTCTGTTTGTCTGTTGGTCTGTTTGTCAGCAAAAAAACTTTAACATTGGGTATATCTTTTGAATGGTAAGTGATAGGGCTCTCATATTTTGCATGTGTATTCCTTGTGGCAAGACCTTTCAAACGATACCAAAATTTTGGACCTCGTGACCTTGACCTTGACATGTGATGGACTTTTTGAAAAAAAATAATAAACTTTAACATTGGGTATATCTTTTGAATTGTAAGTGATACAGCTTTCATATTTTGCATGTGCATTCCTTGTGGCAAGACCTTTCAATTGGTACTAGAATAGTTGACCTTGTGGCCTTGACCTTGGCCTGTGAACAACTGCATAAAAACTTTAACATTGAGCATATCTTTTGAATGGTAAGTGATAGGGCTTTCATAGTTTGCATGTGTATTCCTTGTGGAGAGACCTTTCAGTTGGTACCAGAATATTTGACCTCGTGACCTTGACCTTGGCATGTGACTGTCCGATAAAATTTCACCAGAAAAATGAAATTATATTTTGTTTAATTTTATATATATTGAAATTTAAACTCATTTATGATGAAATGTGCTTGATATGTATAGAATTTTTTTTTGTAAAAAAGATTTCTTTTAAATCATTCAGCATATTTTCCTCATTTATTCACTTCGTTTTACAGGTACATTGTATTTATATATGTATTATATATATCGATGTTGAGGAATGTTACTAAAAATATCTATGATTTCATTTCTTCTCTTCTGTGTATTCCTCTACTTTTTGGGAACCAGTTTTGATGATCCCTGGTGTAATCAAAGTACTGATAACACTGATAGACAGAACACAATGAGTTGACTATAAATGTTCCAAAAAGGGGGGGGGGGGGGGAAAATTGTTTCCTTAATAATGCTTGTATAATGATTGGAGGGTTCATTTGGGTGACTTCTGTGTTTGCATCCAATTGCAATCATCATTTGATATGATTAAACTTTTCAGTTGATACCAGAATTTATTTCTACAAATTATTTTGTCAGAAGGATATTCATTGTTCAAAGTTGCTAAATGTTTCCTCTTTACTTCTACTCGGGGCATAAGTGTTTCACTAAACACATCTTGTTTTAATTGTAAATTCAAGAAAGTTGTTTGGTGTATAAAAAAGAAATGAAAAGTACTGTATATTAATGATGAAGTACATTGTAGGTAAAACAGAATTTTTTTAATCAAGAGTTTTATTCAGAGAAATTATGCAATTAGTTTATAATTACTTATGTTAGGTACTCCAACGAAAAACTTGAATGTTCGCATTCAATGAATATAACAACACAAAAAGATAGATATCTGATTCAATAATAAGAAATTGAAATTTTAATCCTTAAAAAATTTAGATTAAGGGTAAATAATTATCATTAAAAACTACAATTTTTTCCACTTCCGGTATTTTTTTCTTTGCATTTACCAGTTTTATTTAGAGCTAAAAAAAACTGGTTCAAAATGATTTGGAGTTGCGGCGCTTTGGCCACTAATTGAGATTAACTACTAAGAAAATTCAAGAAAACTGCAAAAATAAGTAAAGTTAAAATTACCTTGCACTTACGTGCATTCATGAATCTATTTGAAACTTTGCATTTAAAAAGTACGAGTTGTAATTTAAATACAACACCTAACGTGCATCTTCATGCACCATGTCATCATTATGTTTTTTTTTTTTTGCAATGAACATTGATAAATCATAAAACTTTGCTTACAAAATTCTTCGTTGGAGTACCTACTGATTATTTTTTACAAAGCAAAGCATTCCTTCAAAAAATTGAAACAATGGTATTGGACAGATATACTAAAATACACAGAAAAGTATATCAAATTTAGTATAAATTACAGTTAGAATATACAATGTATATATATTTCTGAACCATTGAATATGCACCTGAAACACAGTAAAAGTCATTGGAGAAACAATATATCCTTCCGTTTGCTCGTGAATTACGATATTTCTCCATTCTCGATAGTTAAATCAGGCCTTAAAGCAGCCCTATATTTCCTATAATTCCTATAAAATCCCTATCTTTTTACCAGTGCCCTATAAACCGTATATTTTAGCTTAAAATGGGCACTTTCCCTATATTAGCCCTATTATTTCATTTTAACAGCTCAGGTAGAACTCCATCGTTATTTTTTGTCGATAACAAATGCCTTTAAAAAAAAAATTTAGCCTCGCTTCGCTCAGCATGGAACATAGAATAATACAACATTTCTTATTTTTTTGCATTCGCTTCTTCCTACATTGTTGCAAATACTGAATGTATACATTTTGGGCTTTTTGTGCAAATGTAATAAAAATATCAGGTACAGAAAATATTAAAAGAGTAAAAAATGACCCTATATTGGCCCTATTTTTGGTGACATTTCCCCTATAATTCCCTATTATTCAAGAAAAACTGCCCTATTAAAAGCCCTATTTTTGAGCTTAACTCCACTTGAAGGCCTGTTAAATTTCTGATTTTAACATGCTCGCTAGAGCTCGCATGTTGAAAATCACAAATTTAACTATCTCAAACTGGAGAAATATTGTAATCCACTTGATCCGGAAGGATATACTATATATATATACCATTACAAGAAGGGGTATTTGTTGTCCCCCGCCACAACGCGGAGCGGGGACATAGAAATGCCGGGCATCCGTGTGTCCTTGCGTCTGTCCGTCACCCTTTCTTGTAAGCGCTCTCGTGCCTACATATTATAACAGATTTTCATGAAATTTATACCAAATGTTTATATCACTAATACCTTGGTCAAGTTTGAAAATCAGTCTAGGTAGATACTTTTTGACGGAGTTATGGAACTTTGACCGAAATCATGACTCTTGTTTTATCCAAAAATTGACCTTGTAAGGGCTCTCATCCAAAAATTGACCTTGTAAGCGCTCTCATGGCTACAAATTTTGATGAATTTTCATGAAATTTATACCAAATGTTTATACTACTAATACCTTGGTCAAGTTCGAAAATCAGCATTAATCAAAATTTTTTGACGGAGTTATGGGACTTTGACCAAAAATTGACCTTGTAAGCGCTCTCATGGCTACAAATTTTGACGGATTCTCATGAAATTTTAAAAAAATGTTTATACTATTAATACCTTGGTCAAGTTCGAAAATCAGCCTTGGTCGATACTTTTTGACGGAGTTATGGGACTTTGACCAAAATAAGGACACCATTTTAGCCAAAAATTGACCTTGTAAGCGCTCTCATGGCTACAAATTTTGACAGATTCTCATGAAATTTATACCAATTGTTTATACTACTGATACCTTGGTCAAGTTCGAAAATCAGCATTGGTCAATACTTTTTGACGGAGTTATGGGACTTTGACCAAAATACCGACACCATTTTAGCCAAAAATTGACCTTGTAAGCGCTCTCATGGCTACAAATTGTATGGATTCTCATGAAATTTATACCAAATTTTTATATTACTAAAACCTTGGTCAAGATTGAAAATCAGTCTCGGTCGATACTTTTTGACGGAGTTATGGGACATTGATGAAAATTATGACTATTTTTTATCCCAAAATTGACCTTGTAAGCGCTCTCATACCTACAAATTTTAACTGATTTTCATGAAATTTATACCAAATGTTTATACCACTAATACCTTGGTTGTGTTCGAAGATCAGTTTGGGTCGATACTTTTCAGCAGAGTTATGGGACTTTGACCGTTTTAGCTAAAAATTGGACCTTGTAAGCGCTCTTATGCCTACAAATTTTGACAGATTCTCATGAAATTTGTACCAAATGTTAATACGACTAATACCTTGGTCAAGTTCGAAGATCTGCTGTGGTCGATACTCTTTGTATCCCCACATATTTAACCTTGGAACTGCCCTGAATGATTGAAAATATTGCAATTTCATATACAGTATACTAGTATATCATGACCGGCGGGGGACCCAGGAATTCTATTCTTGTTAAAAATAGACAAGTCAAACAGAAGGTCAAGGCTGAGCCTAGAAAGCAAGCGCTGCTTAGAGCCAAGACTTATATTTTTTGCAGATACGCCTCCTCTCTGCAACTTAATTGTTTGATTAAACTATATAGACATTTTTGTTTAATGCACCAAATATCAATTACCCAGACACAAACCCCACTACAAGGGTCTCGGTGAATGTGGTCACTGGAAAATAATATGGTGACAAAAATAAATATTTTATTGACCAATGAAAAGTTTTCACTCTTATATTCAATGTAATTATCTGCAATATATAATATCCGGGTTGTTTATATTCACATTTCACCTTATAATGTTGTTTTGTATATGTGATAAATATTTATTTTTTCTTATGATGATTATACATGTATTGTTGAAAGTGTTCTGAAAGTGTGAGGTAATTGTGTATCAAAAGAATATATAAATGTATGTCTGTTTTGTGTAATTAATGTGATAAAAGAAACCTTTAATAGTTTGTGCCATCAAACAGTGGTAATACTGTATAAGTAGTTATTTTCATGAGGAATCAATTATCCCCTCACCCAATGGTTATAGCATCTCAACCGTCGTTCTGTCCGTCCGTTCCAGTGTCCGTCTGTTCGTCCCACCGAAGGTTAAAGTTTGCATTAAGGTTCATATCTGAGAAACTACATGTGGCATATCAATCATCTTTGGTCAGTGGATGCGTCTTGGAGAGTGATGCTGCCTCAGATGATAATTTGGTCACTCTGACCTACATTTCATGCTTCAATGACTCAGGTTAAAGTTTGTGTTAAGGCTCATATCTGAGAAACTACATGTGGCACATCGATCATTTTTGGTCAGTGCATGCATCATTGAGAGTGATGCTCAGATGATAATTGGGTCACTCTTGCCTACATTTTACGCTTCAATGACTCAGGTTTAAGTTTGTGTTAAGGTTCATGTCTGAGAAACTACATGTGGCACATCAATCATCTTTGGTCCATGGATGCATCTTGGAGAGTGATGCTGCTTAGATGATAATTGGGTCACTGTGACCTACATTTTATGCTTCAATGACTCAGGTTAAAGTTTGCATTAAGGTTCGTACAGTACAGCCAGAGAACTGTGATAGACATACCACTCTGCTTAGTGAAAAGTGTATATTTTATTTCCTGTTTGATCTATCAACAAGGTTTCTTTTGCAGTTAAAGTGATGCAATCTACTGCTTGAAATGCAAAAGAAATTATACTGATAGGTCAATCAGGAAAAAGATACATTCATTTAAATTTTTGGAGTGATATGTCTATCACAGTGATTTATCATGGCAAGTCTCTGGCTGTACTGTATCTGAGAAACTATATGTGGCACATCAATCATCTTAGGTCAGTGGATGCGTCTTGGAGAGTGATGCTGCTTCACATGATAATTTGGTCACTCTGACCCACATTTTATGCTTCAGTGACTTAGGTTATAGTTTGTGTTAAGGTTCATATCTGAGATACTTCATGTGGTACATCATATTAAGGTCAGTGGATGCGTCATGGAGAGTGATGCTTTTGATAATTAGTATTTTGAAACTATAACTGAATTTAGAAATTCAATTGCTACAGGCGAGGGGATTAGCTGTCGTTTCCGACTGCTCCCATCTTGTTTTCGCTTTATTTGCAGGAATTCTGATGCCGTGAAAATTGCATACACGGAAATATCATTTTTTTTAGACGTTATACAGTAAATGATAAGTAAATATTTCAGTCCTGTGAAAATAAAATTAAACACTTTTGAAAGAAATCACGAAATTTGCAACCAAGGGAAATAACCATTTGTACAGGTTGATACCTACTTTTTTATATCAGGTATCAAAGTTTGAGTTTTCTACACTCATGATCTTAGTGCTGTGTTTTATTTTTCACATATTTTACTTTCATCATTTTCATGAATCCAAAGTTGTGTATTAGTTTTATCTTTTATTACATTTATCTATAATACATGTTCAAGACAAAATTTATGGAAGAATGTACTGTATAAACTAAAATCATAATCAGACAACAACAGTGACTTAGCTAATTGTATTGTTTTTTATATAAAGCAGATTTTCATTAGTTCATAACATACCAAATATTATTTTCTAAGGTGACATTTCTAAGCAAGGCTAATTGTATTGTTTTTTATATAAAGCAGATTTTCATCAGTTCATAACATACCAAATATTATTTTCTAAGATGACATTTCTAAGCAAGACATAGGGTAACGACCACCATTACAAAAGTCAGATAAACTTCACTCAATCTAATTAAAATTAGATCTACAAATTGTTCCTTACAATCGTTGCATGGTAGATCTAACAACCTCCCATTCTACTTTCTGTTCTGGTGACCTTTCAAATCGACCAATCAGACTGCAGCTTCCAGGATTTTGGTAGCATTGGACTTGAGATAAAACCCAGGGTTTTGAAAAGGTCATCAGAACATAGAGTAGAATGGGATGTTGTTAGATCTACCATGCAGTGAATCTGGAACTAATATATTGATGGGATTTGATCCAATCAAATCCTGTTTCCTGGTTAAATACCCATAATGCATTGCAACGAAAACGCCATATAGCCATTTTCCTAGATGTTGATTGTCGTTTTCTTCGGTGTTTGAAAGAAAATATCTATCAATACAACCATCTTGTACACCAATAGGTGTCACAAAAGCTTGTTTGATGCCTGATGTTTAATTTACAAGTGTTTCACATTCCCAGTCAGATCACACAAATGGAGGCAATGTTTTGGTACATATTGTGAAGAAATGGTTCGTGAAATCATAAAATAAATGTAAAATTCAAATAGAACGTAAAATTTTACATATCATTGGTCCAAATTGTGTGATTGCCATTTCATGACATAATGATCGACAGCGGCAATATACCTTTGGTGATGAAATAATAAATAAATGTGAAATTGCAATGGAAAATATTTACTTTACATTTCATAGAGTACTTTGAGGTAGGTTTATTGTGATATTTAGCTGATTACAGGTTTCGTAACCAAATTGATATGTCGCCATTT
Organism: Modiolus philippinarum; assembly: GCA_002080025.1. NCBI lineage: Eukaryota > Metazoa > Mollusca > Bivalvia > Mytilida > Modiolidae > Modiolus > Modiolus philippinarum. The sequence continues at coordinate 146,091 of MJUU01055273.1, read as the reverse complement.
TGATAAGCGTGATCGACGGAGACAATATATTTTCATATATTGTTCGTTAAATCATTAAATCATAAACAAATGTGCAATTCAAAGTAGAAAATATAATTTTACACACCATAATATGCTTTGATGTAGATTTTATGGCCCGTTTTTTATTTGATTACAGGCTTTGTTATTCCAGGTTTTTGTTGTTGCTTTATTGAGCTTGTCCTGGGCTTGTGTAAAATTTGGAATACCAAGAAAAAAACAAACAAACAAAAATCAATAAGGGACCAACCATTTAACCTGAAGGGGG